>CAUYRH010126470.1:0-93469 GCA_963574655.1 Perodicticus potto
TTTGAGACAGAGCCTCAAGCTGTTACCCTGGATAGAGTGCTGTGGCATCACAGCTCACAGCAACCTCCAATTCCTGGGCTCAAGCGAGTCTCCTGCCTCTTACTCCCAAATAACTGGGACTACAGGCGCCCGCCACAACGCCTGGCCATTTTTTGGTTGCAGCCGTCATTGTTGTTTGGCGGGCTCGGGCTGGATTTGAACCCGCCAGCTCAGGTGTACGTGGCTGGTGCCTCAGCTGCTTGAGCCACAGGTGCTGAGCCAAGACACCAATATTTTAATATCTGATTGGTGGCAACCCCATAACCACTAGACAAAAAGGGATGTGAACATAGATACGCAGTGGGGAATCTAATCCAAGATAAGCTTATAAACCAAAAATCAAAAACATACTTGGAAAATGAAGCAAGGGGCCATGGCTCATGACTTAATCCCAGCAAGTTAGGAGACCAAGGTACAAGGACAGCTTGAGGCCAGGAGGTCAAGACACCCCGGGCAACACAGCAAGGTGCCATCTCTAAAAAAGAATGAGCCAATAAAATAAATAATAATGAGATAAATTAATTTGGTTTAAATACGCACAATAGAGCTGAAAATTGTTAGGCTCTAGGAAGAGATGAAGGATTAAAGAACATCTATTTTTACAAAAAAGTTACAAAAATATAAACACATGAAAAAAGAGCAGATGAATATGACAAAGAATTAGTACGTAGAGCAGGCGTCCTCAAACTTTTTAAACAGGGGGCCAATTCACTGTCCCTCAGACCGATGGAAAAAAAAACTATAGTTTAAAAAAAAACTATGAACAAATTCCTATGCACAGTGCACATATCTTATTTTGAAGTTAAAAAACAAAACGGGAACAAATACAATTCACACCAACTCATGTGGCCCGTGGGCCGTAGTTTGAGGACCCCTGACGTAGAGGATCCCATGTATCTCCCCCAGGAATAAGTGACCCCTTCGTGTATTTGCTGTATCTTCCAGTGGAACCAGCCAGTGTCATTCATGCCTCCTAATGGGTACTTCTTTGCGGCCTTCTAGTCTAGGACTAGAAAGTCAAGGTGCAAGTAGGGGAGAGCAGCTTCAGCTCCTCTCCATCTAGAGCTCTCCACACCAATCTAAGCCATGCTATCTTTCTCCATTTGTTTTCCTTTCTGTAGAAACAGTGGCGCAGAGCAGATATGTAGGTCTGCTGTCCAAACAGATATCTGAGGGGTTACCAGGCCCTTCTGCCTGCAGGCATGCCCAGACCTCCCTAGTGATTCTCATGTAGCCCCTCAACTTTGGTTCTAGAAGGGAATACAAGTCCCCACTGGGAAAGAGGAAGGCAAATCTTTTCCCATGACACTGCATTTTCCTTAATAGCTGATTTCCCTCCCCTCTCTCCACAAATGAACAAGTGGAATCTTTCTTTCTCTCCACAAATGAACAAGTGGAATCTTTCTTTCCACTAGTGATGGTGGTGTGTGTCTGTGGAGAGGGGGCTGAGAATGGGAAATGGATGGGGGAGTAGTGGAGTGGAAGTAATGGCTGACATAAGGACTGGTTTCTGGAACAATTGCTCATCAAATGGTCTGCTGAAAGGAAGCTATTTCCAGCCACTGGCAGTTCTTTATTTATTTTTACTTTTAATTTTTTCTTATTTTTATTTTTATGGGACAGAGTCTCAAGTTTCTTGCCTCCAGTAAAGTGCCATGGTTGTTATACCTTATAGCAACCTCAAACGCCTGGGCTCAAGCAATCCTCTTGCCCTAGCTTCCTAAGTAGCTGGGACTACAGGCTCCCGCCACAGAGCCCCCTAATTTTTCTATCCTCTTGCCCTAGCTTCCTAAGTAGGTGGGACTACAGGCTCCCGCCAAAGAGCCCCCTAATTTTTCTATTTTTAGTTTTTTTAGTAGAGTTGGGGTCTGGCTCTTGCTCAGGCTGGTCTTGAACTCCCGAGCTCAAGTGATTCACCTGCCTCAGCCTCCCAGAGTGTTGGGATTACAGTACAGGTATGAGCCAGTGCACTTGGCCTATACTGGTAGTTCTTTAGATTAGAATTTGGGTCCTTACCTACTTTTTGTTTTCAGGTTTAGGCCTCAGCAGTAGCTCCAGGACAACATGAAAAACCCATTCCAATGTCCAGTTACCCAAGCCTATATTTCCATTTTAACCCCCCCACTTTTATAGTTTAACAAATTATGGCATGCTATTTAGTTTTATTGATCTTGCTTTTTTCTCTAGAAGTATTTCTTAGATATTGTTTTATGTCAGAATGCATACTTCGGCCTCATTCTTTATAATGCCTGCATAGTATTCCACAACATGAATGTACTATAATTTATTGTAACAGCTCTCTAGTGGCAGATATTTCATTTGTCCCTAATCTTTTGCTATTACAAACAGTGCTGCAATGAAAATAGCCCACGTATACATATCCTTTCATAAAAATCCTAATAGATGTTTGTTACCCAATGGATAGTCCTTCTTAATTATGCTGCAGTTGGTCATACAAACTCTCTCATAACTTTGAAAGTTCTGGGACTTATTACAAGAATTGAGCATTTCTACTGTCTTTAACTGCATTGCTTAGCACGCCATATGTATGGCTGCATTCACAACAATATTTCTGTTCAAAGTTACATCAAAGTGTAATGTCTTTCATGTAAACTTAAGCAACAATTAGGGATTTAGATTAAGCTGGCTGAGGTGCTACAAGTGTGAATAAGGAAGGAAAATAGAGAGTAGTGTTTAGGAATGGGAGACCTGAAGTCATATGTGGCCAGCTTTGAATCTCAGAACTGGCAATTTTTACCTGAATGACTTTAGATCTATATGACGTTCAGTTTTTCATTCATAAAATGAGATTAATATAGTACTGACTTCATGGGGATGTTGTAGGGATTAAATAAGAAAATATGCATCATTCTTAGTATAGTTCCTGGCACATGGCAAGTGTCCAATAAACATTAGCTATAAATGAAGATTTCAATCAAGTGACAATTGGATATAAGGAACCATTTTAGCCAGGCCTAAATTCATTCCTGGTAAGTATAGACAGTTGGCTCACAGCTTTCTCCATTATTTGTCATGGGCAAATTTCTTGATTTCAAATACGTTAAAATGTGATAACAAACATTATTTATTAAATAATATGGAAGTCAAAACATAGACCTCCTGGGTTGGACAGGAGTTCACTATCATCTTTATCAGATTATCATGTAATAATCATTACCACTTCTTATTGTATGTCACATATTTTGCATATATTATTTCATTTAATTTTTATCAGGACCCACGTGTGATGGATATCACTACACTTGTATTGCAGAGGAGACTGAGGATCTGAGAAATCAAGTGACATGCACAATGGGAGACATTAGTATATTGCAGAAGAGGAATTTGCACTCAGGTCTTTCTGAAAATTAGAGATTTTTTTTTAAACTGCCATACACTTTCCCAATGAAATCTCGCTTGCCCACGGCAGAAACAGTTTATTAAAGGTCTTGAATGCCAAGAGCAAGCTTGAACTTAACTTTGGGAGTACTAAGGCAGGGTCATTTTATCCATTAGGCACAGTAGGAACAGTGATTAGGGTCCACAATACTTCTGGGGACCACAAAAATGTTTTAAGCTCTGGGTGGCACCTGTGGCTCATCGAGTAGGGTGCCGGCCCCATATACCGGTTTCAAACCTGGCCTCGGCTGAAAAAACAGAAAAATAGCCGGGGGCGTTGTGGTGGGCGCCTGTAATCCCAGCTACTTGGGAGGCTGAGGCAAGAGACTCACCTAAGCCCAGGAGTTGGAGGTTGCTGTGAGCTGTGTGACGCCATGGCACTCTACCAAGGGCTATAAAGTGAGACACTATCTCTACAAAAAAAAAAAAAAAAAATTTAAGTTCTTTTAAAATCAGAAGAAAAAAGTGAACTTTTAGGTCAAAGAAAGTGTTTTGCTATATAGTATTATACCAATGCAGCTGTAAAATATAAATAAATGCAATGCATTTGTACCAATGCAGCTGTAATGGTACAATATAAATAAATATAAATTATAAATGTATGTGTGTGTATGTATGTATATATACATGTCTGCAAGCTATAAGGCAAAAGTGCCCAGGGCCCAAGAAAGTCAAATCGTGGCGCTGCACCACTTTTGGGGGCGGGGTGGGGAGGTAGGCAATGGCAGAACAAGTTGCAAGAAAGGAGGTGGTGGACAAATTGTGAAAAATGTCACAATTTTTCTCTCTCTGTTAAGCGCACCCTTAAGCGAAATTAAAATAGAGATTAAACAGGGCAGAAAGAGTCACCCCTGGATGCATGATCTTGGACAAGCGAGTTGATCAAGCTGAACCTCAGTTTCGCCATCCACACAATGGGGATGTATGCTTCCTGAGGATGTTGTAGAAGGCCTCGTCTGCTTTGTTCACGGCTATATACAAAGCAATCAATAAATACACTTTGAATGAATGAATGAATGCAGTAAATGCGTGCTTAGCCCAGTGGCAGTACACAAGAAGTGTCCAGCTAGCTTTAAAAATAGTAAAGTCTCCAAGACAGAAGGGCGCCCCACCAGGTTCGACACGAACCGGCGCAGTAATTTCCCCAGGAGTCGAGGAAACGCGTCTGCGCTTGCGCATAAGCCCTTTCCACTGGCCCTTCAGGCTCCAGACCAGAGCGGCGGGCCTCAGCGCCGGCGCGACGAGTCCAGAGGGTAGGACTAAGGAAGGGGCGTGGCTAGCAAGCGGGCCTCTGCCACCCTCTTCCGGGCTCCGCCAGCTGCGCGCGCACCTTCCCCCCTTCTTTTGTGGTCCGACCCATTGCGAGGGTGACAGGAAACCCTGTGCAGGGAGCGCCGCCATCTTGGACCAGCCCGAGGAAGATCCTGAGGGAGCCGCAGGAGCAGTCGCCGCTGCCAGCGCTACTGCCTCCGGCGCGGGTGCACCTCTTGGCCAGTCCGCCTACCTGCCGGGCCTCGGCCGACCGCCGCCGCCCCCTCCTCCGCTGCGTCCGCACTTCTTTTCCTCCTCCTGACGCCCCCTCCCGCCCGGAAAGCTGCCCAGCCACCAGCAACCCCCCAGGTACCCCAGGCCTTCCGCAGTGTCCGTCCGGCCGCGGCCGCCTCGCCCGGCTTCTCCAAGGGACGCGGGTGTGGACCGCAGAGCGCTGTGTCGCGCAGGTGGCGCCGGGGCCCGGGCCCTTGAGGCCGCGGTGAGCGCCCGGCGCCGGCCTGACAGGACGCGGGGGCGGGGGCGGGGGCGGGGTGGCCCCCGCGGTGCCCCTGCCCGGGCCGCGCGGTCCTCCCCACCCCGAGGCGTGCGGGGAAGGGCGTGTTCCGGCCTCGCCTTCCCCGCCGCCTCGGCCGCGCCGGGCAGCACCGCATCTCCCGCAGGCGCAGCTCCGCAGACACCCCCGCGGGGTTACCCCCGCGTGCGCCGTCTGCGACCCGCGAGCCCCGGACGGGGCGTTCTCTCGCCCGGGCCGCTGCTGGCCCTGCGCTCAAAGGCGGTGTCTGGGACGAGCTCTGGTGTCCTTGAAGGTCTGGGCGGCCTGTGGTGGGACCCGGGCTGGGACGGGGTCTTGGGGCCTGTGTTCTCGGGGTTCTGGTTTTGGTGAGTCCGTATGAGGCCCGGGGACGTCCTACAAGGCCCTGAACCTACATAGCGTCTGAAACTAACGAAGAAAAACTTTTGGCATGTGTAGAATTTAAGATTAGGCGACAGGACAGGAGTGTTTCGAGGGTTTGCGCTCTGTGTGCCAGGCGCAGGTTTAGGTGCCTTCATACACATTTATCTTGCCTCGGCTGGCCCTTGGAAATAAAAGTTATGTTGTGCCCATTTTATAAGTGAGGAGACTGAGGCCTGCAGTTGGGATGTGGCTGGATAACAGTGGTACGTACAAACTGGCCTTCGCCCACCCTGGCTGATGTTTTCTGTACTACATTCACAGTTAGGCTACGTTTTCAGACATGACCATTTAAAATGTAGCTACAATTCCTTTTTTCATCTCTTCGCTTTGAGTGACAGCCGATTACCCCTTCATAATCTAAAGTCCGTTCTGTCAGCCACTACACTGCCAAATGTTCATCCTCACAGCCCCAGCGGGGGATGGCGGGGGTTTTCATTTTATGTGCGGAAAGCTGGGTTCTGTCTGAGAGGCGGGTTCCTTCCTGGTGGTCCCGTGCTAAGTGTCAGGGCCCAAATCTGTACTCTTGCAAAGTTTACTAGTCATTTCATTATTATTCCAACTGCCTTTTATTTAAATACGGTTAATAACTTGACTTCGCTCCCACCCCTATTCCCCAAGCCTTTTCAGTTTTCTGGAGTTAACGCTTAGTTGGTTTTACTTGGTCATGCCTTGAGGCATGTAGTGGGTAAGAGTTTTGGAGTCATACTGCCAATGGTTGCCACTTTGTAATTAGTTAAGTGACCTTAAGCAAGTTACTTGACCTCTCAGTCTCAGTGTGCTTATCTATGAAGGGGATAATTGTACCTACATTTTAGAGTTGTTGCTAGGATTAAATGGGGTTTAATCCCAAACTAAGAAAGTCCTTAGCTTGTTGATTGGCATATAGTAAGTGCTCCAGTACCCTTAACAGTGCCAGGTACATAATAGGTGCTAAACATCTGTTGAATGAATGAGAGGAACTTCCTTTAGCTTTGGAGAACTGTAAGGTTTAATCTAGTTCTCTATTTAGTAGTGTATAACCATAGGTATATCATTTCTGTAACTTGGTTTCCTTATTTGTAAAGTGAGTTTTTGGAAGGTAGCTGATACATATTAGGTGCTCAATAAATAACAATATTGTAAAGATGTATAATAACATTATATACTAATAGCTGTTAAAAATTCTTTGGAATTAAAGCTATGTTTTAAAAGTTTTCACTTTTTATATTTCATATTAAACTTTATAATTGTTGCATACTTCATCTCTGCAACAGAATCTGGAATGTTACAACTGATTGTTATCAGTATCATATATCTTTGCACAGTGATACATAGCAAGATGTTGCACTATTGGGGGAAACTTTTGGTTAAGGCAAAATGTTAAAACTAGGGCTGTTGAACTGTTTCTGTTCTTTAAAAAAAAGTTGAAGCATTTTCCTATGGTTAAAAATGTTAGGCGTAGCTGTTAGGCATAGCTGAAGACAGTAATTTGTGAATACTATTTCAAGGTATTGGAGATACTTTTAAAAAACTTTTTTAGACAATTTTAAATGTATACAAAATAAAGTGGCATACTGAACATTAATTTACCCATTAGCCAGTGTCAACAGTGATCAGTCTTGGCTTCATCTATACACACTTGCCTCCTCTCTGCCAATTTGGAAGCAAATCTCAGATGTCATGTCTTTAGTAAAATTTTCACTATTAATCCTTCTAACTCTAGTAGTAAAGTGCAATATGAGTGTATGGTTGCTTTGGTTTCTTTCTTTCTTTCTTTTTTTTTTTTTTAAATACTTCTGGGAAAAGAGGTACAGTGTTGGAGTAGTGTAGTTTATTTCCTATATATGGCATACTGTCATAATTAGCTGGAAGATTTGCCTTTCTTTTGACACATTAAGCAATCCAGTTATTTTCTATCATTCACAGTATATAAAAATGTGACATTAAATATATCTTTTCAGAAATGAAGCTTGTATTTTTAAGTGGGCCTGATGAATGGGTAGGTTATTTTCCGAGATTGTATTGCTTTTGAGAAAAGGAAACTGACCATTAATTTCGATTAGATTAGATTATTGGATCAACTGCAGAAGTTTTGTGTCCACCTGACTGACAAATCAGGCAGCATTCCATTTTAATGGCCTTCTGAGCAAATCAGAATGATTCTATTCTTGAATTCCATGAAGGCAGAAACAATGTTGTCTTTTTTGATCACTGTATTGTCAAAGTCTAGCACAATATTTTGAGCTTAGTAGATACTCAACAAATATTTTTGTGTTGGAATCATAAAAGTAGTCTATCTTTTCTTGGTTCTTGTTTTTTTTTTTTTGAGAGAGTCTCAAGCTGTCGCCCTGCGTAGAGTGCTGTGGGATAATAGTTCACAGCAACCTCAAATTCTGGTTCAAGTGATCCTCTTGCCTCAGTTTTTCTGTTTTTAGTAGAGATGGGTCTCGCTTTTGCTTAGGTTTGTCTAGAACAGGTGAGCTCAAGCAGTCCACCTGCCTCGGCTTCCCAGAGTGCTAGGATTACAGGCGTGAGCCACCACACCCGGTCGGGTATATTTTTTTTAACAAAATGTCTTTCATGTAAAAAAAAAAAAAAAAACCAAACAAACTTAAACCAGTTGAAATAATAAGGACAAGAATTTAAATTACAAGAAATATTTAGTGGGTTTTTTTTTTCCACCATTACATTTTGAATCATCTATGTAAAAATTGTATAGTAGCATAGATTCTGAGGAGTAGAATAAAATAGCTGTGTAATGTTGTGAAAGTCAGACAGTACATAAGTATTTACACTTAGGAGTTAAGAAAGTAAATACCCTCTACTACTAGCTGTTAGTTTTTTTATTTTGAGGCCAGTCATATGATTGGCTTCATCTGATGTTCCTCTTATTATCAGTAAATGCAGAAGTAATGTTGGAAATGTTAAGAGTGGGGCTTTTTTGTTTTTTTTTTTTTGTTTGGTTATTCTTTAACCTGTTTAGGAAATATGTAGAAAAGTGCTTTTTAAAATATTTGTCAGTTCTTTATTTTTTCTACTTTGCATATTTTAAAACATACTGCCAAACACATATATTAAATGCTCATGAGTCAGTGCGGGGATGTGTAAAGAAAGTATATTTCCCTCTTCCCTTTTTCTCCTCTCAGCCCAAGTATTCATTTTTTTACAGTTTGGTGTGTATTCTTTCATATTATTTATATACATACAGGGTTGAATGTGTGTGTTTGAAAATGAGATATGCCATTGCTTGGCAATACTCTACAACATGCTATTTTTTCACCGAACAACTTATGGATGTATTTCCCAGTTAATATGTATAGACCTAAATTTTTTATTTTCTCTCTGTCTCTCTTTTTTAAAAGAGACAGGGTTTCCTTTTGTCACCCAAGCTGTTGGAGTGCAGTTGCGTGAGCATAGCTCATTGCAACCTTGAACTCCTGGGCTCAAGTCATCCCCCTACCTCAGTCTCCCAAGTAGTTGGACTACAGGCATGTGCCACAATACCTGACTAATTTTTCTATTTTTAGCAGACACAGGGTCTCGCTTTTGCTCAGGCTGGTCTTGAAATCCTGAGCTCAAGGGATCTTCCTGTGTTGGCCCAGAGTATTAGGATTATGGGTGAGCTATCGTGTCCAGCCCAGTTTGAATTATTTTTAAGAATTTTTAAAATACTGATTACTTTACAAAATGTTGCAGA
Source organism: Perodicticus potto (assembly GCA_963574655.1). Lineage (NCBI taxonomy): Eukaryota > Metazoa > Chordata > Mammalia > Primates > Lorisidae > Perodicticus > Perodicticus potto. The sequence continues at coordinate 9,342 of CAUYRH010126470.1, forward strand.
ATTTCAGTCTTCCACAGGCAGTGTGTGTGAAAGTGTCTATCTTCACATCTGTACTTGCACGTTTCAAAAGCATTGATTTATGTCTTATAATCTTATTTGGGAAGTTGTCTGATTCATTCTATTTTTGTCATAACAATGATTAACCTTTAATGTGTGTTTAGCAACCATTTAGATTTAAATGTATTTATCTGGAAATATGTCCATGACTTTGTTCAATGAAAAAAAGTACTGAGTTTTATGTGATGACCCCATTTTTTTTTTTTTTTTTGAGACAGAGCCTCAAGCTGTGGCCCTAGGTAGAGAGCTGTGGCATCACAGCTCACAGCAACCTCCAGCTCCTGGGCTCAAGTGATTCTTCTGCCTCAGCCTCCCAAGTAGCTGGGACTACAGATGTCTGCCACAATGCCCAGCTGTTTTTTTTTTTTGTTGCAGCTATTATTGTTGTTTGGTGGGCCCAGGTTGGATTCGGACCCACCAATTCAGGTGTATGTGGCTGGTGCCTTAGCCACTTGAGCCACAGGCGCCGAGCTGGCATTCCCCATTTTTAAGTGTATTTCTCAACAGTGGTATATTTCACATTCAAGAGATGAGGTTGAGAAATTCTTTGTTAAAGCAATATTAAGCATAATTAATATATTAAAAGGTTCACTTGAATACATGTTACAACTGTTATTGGCATTTAGTATTAAATTTTTAGTGTGCGTTTAGTAAACATTTCTTTTGACAACCAGGAAGTTTAAAGCTAAGTTTTATATGCACTAATAGTAACACTGTTACCCTAAATTTTAGTGTATTTATTCTTTCTCTGATTTTGATTTTTTGCTTTTATTTTATCAATCTGTATATGCTTGTAGTAAACTATCTTAGATAGGGAAAATCCTGGTCTTTATAATCAGGCCTGGGTTCAAGTTCCCATTTACTAACTTTGTAACCCTGGCCACATTAGTGAATTTCTTGAAATTTCAATTTCAGTTTTTGCATAGACATAATGTTAATGATTATGCAAAGTCATAATAATTAAGAATTATAAAAGATAGATTAGGGAAAAAGCAGTATATGTTATCACGTGGTTTACTCTCAAATATAAGTTCCCTTAAACTTTTTTGTAAGTAGATAAAATAATTATGAATTATTATTACTAGTGTTACTATTCATTTGTGTCTGTAAATTCTGATCACATGAATTTATGTACTTATTTATCTATTTATTTATTTTTTGAGACAGAGTCACAAGTTATTGCCCTCATTAGAGTTCTGGGGGGTCACAGCTCACAGCAACCTCAAACTCTTGGGCTTAAGCAATTCCTTTGCCTCAGCCTCCCAAGTAGCTGGGGCTACAGGTGCTCGCCACAGCGCCCGGTTATTTTCTTTTGTTGTTGTTGTTGCAGGTGTCATTGTTGTAGCTGGCCCAGGCCGGGTTCAAACCTGCCAGTCTTGGGTATGTGGCTGGTTCCCTACCCACTCGCTGAGCTACGAGTGCCGCCCATGATCTCATGAATTTAATTGCTTAATACTTCTTATTTAGAGTATTAGAACCAAGTGAGTGAATGCTACAGAGCTTCATGGTACATGTCATAACCATGTGTAGGGGGCAAGATGATATAGTGGTTAAGGGAGGAATCTCTGCAGTGAAAACAGCCCTAGGCTTAGTACAGATTTGGTTGTGTGACCTGGTTATATTACCTGTTGAGTCTATTTCCTCATCTGTAAAATGAGGATAATAGTAATATCCTTATACATATTATAAGGATAATAGCAGGGATTAAATGAAATTGCACATAAAGTATTTAGCACATTTGTAGCACATTGTACAGCATATGTTAAGTGTCCAATAAATGGTAACTATAACAATTGTTTTTGTTATCAGTTTACAAGTTGTTCATTATGTATTTAATGATACCTCTTGCCTGAAACTCTTTTTTTTTTAATCTAAGATATTAAAGATCTCAGCTACATATGAACTTTATTCAAATGCTTTTTGCAAAACATGGAAGAAATGATTTTAATCATTGCAGTACTTGATATACAAGTTGTAGAATATTACCAAGGTTTGTTTGTTTTTTTTTTTTTTTTAGGGGAGATAGTAAGTGTTGAGTGGACTTGTGTTTTCAAAATGTTTGCAGTAGACCAACATTTCCTTTTTTTTTTTTTTTTTAACTTTTGAGTTCTCTAGGTAAAGCAGAAACACTTTTTTTTTTTGCAGTTTTTGGCCAGGGCTGGGTTTGAACCTGCCGCCTCCGGCATATCGGGCCGGTGCCCTACTCCTTTGAGCCCCAGGCGCTGCCCCCAAAACACTCTAAAAATAATAGGTTTTCCAAAGCTAGGTGAAAATATATTTCTTAACTTAACAATGGTATGTTTCCTGTTAAAGAAATGAGGTTGAGAAATCCTTTCTTAAAGGAATAACAAAGTTAATGTTTAAAAGGGGCTACTTGAATATGCAGTAGAACCTCTGTAAGTTGGCATATAGAGGTGGTCAACATAATGAACTAGCCCTACTGTACTGATACCTATATAAGATGCATGTGTGGTCTGTGAAAATTAAGTCAACTTAAGGAGGTGGTCAGTGTAGGGAGGTGATCAACTATGGAGTTTCTACTGTAGTTAGAGTAGAAATGAGTGAATGTATCAATAAACTATGGGAACATATGTAACCCCAGCCAGTATCTTCTTAGAATAAGAAAGGGAGGGAGGAACTGTTGTAGGTGTGGGTGGCTATAGTGTTGGATGCTTTCTGCCTGCCTTGTCTACTATTTTATTTTAGAGACAGGGTCTTACTCTTGCTCAGGCTGGTCTCAAACCTATGAACTCAGGGTAATCTACCCGTAGGCCTCCCTGAGTGCTAGGAAATTAGTAAGTTTGGATAGTTTTCCTTTAACTTGGCTTTTAGGGTTTTTTAATTTGTAACTTTCTAAAGAAACTTGAGGGGCAACGCCTGTGGGGCTCAAGGAGTAGGGCTTAAGTAGTATACCAGAGGTGGCGGGTTCAAACCCAGCCCCAGCCAAAAACTAAAAAAAAAAAAAAAAAAAGAAACTTGAACCAGAAACTTGTATAGTGAGATGGAGACAAGGTACTGGTATTCAATTTAAAATAGTAGATCATTTCATTTGGAAATAGTTTATACTGTATTAATGCTTGAAATTAAAATTCAAATCAAAATTAGTAAATAAATGCTTTGTATGACAATTAGCAGAGACACAAATTAGTACTAGAAATTTTTTTTGAGACAGTCTTGCTCTGTCACTCTTTAGTAGAGGGTTATGGCATTGTAGCTCTCACAGCAACCTCAAACTCCTGGGTTCATGTGATCCTCTTGGCCTCAGCCTCCCGAGTAGCTGGGACTATAGGCGCCTGCCACAATGTTAGTTAATTTTTCTATTTTTAGTAAAGATAGGGTCTTGCTCTTCCTTTCTCAGGGTGAAAGCTCACGCAGTCTACGTGCCTCAGCCTCCCAGAATGTTAGGATTATAGGTGTGAGCCACTTCACCCTGCCTAAAATTGGATTTTAATTTCATGATTAGTTATTAGAAGAAGAAGAAATTGGGATTATTAACAGCCATAGTGGAAGGAAGCAAAGTATGTACAGCTACAACTGTTAGGTAGAAGAGCAAATGGAAATACGGAGAGTCAAGGAGAAGAACACAAGAGAAAGTAATTTGGAGGCTGGGCGTGGTGGCTCACGTCTGTAATCCTAGCACTCAGGGAGGCCTACAGGTAGATTACCCTGAGCTCATAGGTTTGAGACCAGCCTGAGCAACAGTAAGACCCTGTCTCTAAAAAAAATAGCCCAGTGTTGTGGTGGGCATCTGTAGTTCTAGCTACTTGGGAGGCTGAGGCAAAATAATCACATGAGTCCAAGATTTGGAGATTGTTGTGATCTGTGACGCCACAGTAATCTATTGAGGGCAAGAAAATGAGACTCTTTCTCAGGGAAAAAAAAAAAGGCTAGGCATGGTGGTTCATGCCTATAATCTTAGCACTCTGGGAGGCCAAGGCAGGTGGATTGCCTTAGCTCACCAGTTGAAGACCAGCCTGAGCCAGGATAAGACAAAAAGCCAGGCAAGTAGTTGGTGCCTGTGGTCCTAGCTACTTGGGAGACTGAGGCCAGAGAATCACTTGAGCCCAGGAATTTGAGGTTGCTGTGAGCTGTGATGCCACGGTACTCTAGCAAAGGAGACAGAGTGAGACTCTTGTCTCAAAAAAAAAAAAAAAAGAAAGTAATTTGAAAGTGGCTAAGTGATTACTTTCACCCTTGTTGGAATGGAGAAAGAGTTGAGAAGAACAGTTAAAAATTAATTAGAAGAAAAGAATCTGGGAAGAATGCAGGTCAAGAAGTTAATAACCTTTAAATGTCATTTTTAATATAAAAGATTATTTTTCTCCTTAGGTTTGGCTTCTGGATCAGAGATGTGGATAATCCAGAACAATTTTAGCCTTAGGACTAAGTTCACTTTTTTTTTGTTTGTTTTTAAGAGGCAGTGTCTCACTGTCGCCTGAGCTGGAGTTCAGTGCCTCTAATCATAAACTCAGAACTCTTGAGCTCAAACAATCCTCCCACCTAAGTCTCTGGAATAGCTGGGACTATAGGCGTGTGCTATCATGTCTGGCTAATTTTTTAATTTTTTGTAGAAATGGGGTCTTGCTGAGTTGTCCAGGCTGGCCTTGGACTCCTGGTCTCAAGTGATCCTCCTGCCTCAGCCTCCCAAAGTCCTGGGATTACAGGCATGAGTCACTGTGCCTAGCCCAAGTTCATTCTTAAAAGCTTTTAGTACTAGAAAAAAACTGGCTGGGCTTTATGTGGGTGCCTGTAGACTCAGCTAATTGGGAGGCCGAGCCAAGAGGATTACTTGAACCCAAGAGTTTAAGGTTGCCGTGAGCTTTAATGATGCCGCACTACTCTAGGTGACAGAGTGAGACTTTGTCTCAGAAAAACAAACTCCCCAAAACCCAGAAAGTTTTTAGTGCTTATGTCTGGAAAAGGAAATAAAATCATCATAATGTTCAGAATTGGAGTTAATCTAACCAAAAAAACTCCTTTTCTTGAAAGAACTGGTTAAGGGAGTTTTCTGTGATGCAGAAGACTGATTATGAATGTGTTGGAACATGCCAAGCTAAAATGTGTAGGAAGGCATCTACTTTTGCTCAATATAGTACATACAGCTATGTGAGAAGACTGTGTAAAGAAGTGATTGTTTAGGGCTGTGCCTGTGGCTCATCGAGTAGGGCGCCAGCCCCATATACCAAAGGTGGTGGGTTCAAACCCGGCCTCGGCTGAATTGCAAAACAGAAAAATAGCCAGCCGTTGTGGCGGGCACCTGTAGTCCCAGCTACTTGGGAGGCTGAGGCAAGAGAATCACCTAAGCCCAGGAATTGGAGGTTGCTGTGAGCTGTGTGACACCACGGCACTCTACTGAGGGCAATAAAGTGAGACTCTGTCTCTACAAAAAAAAAAGTAATTGTTTAATAAATACTTTCTTGTAATTAACAACTTTCTCTTCCCTGATAACAATAATTCACTTATTTTAAATATACATTCTGTCTACAGGTTAAATTTTATTGGTTATAGAAATTTTACTTGAAATATGGTATATAGTAAAGTAATAACTTCAGTAAATAAATGTCTCCAATGATATCAAATGTCTGACTGTGTAAGGTGGCATTGATACACACAGTAAAAACCAGATTAAAAAATACTACAAATCAAATTTTTAAAAATGGGGCTAAATCTTCATATATACAAAGAACTTTTGTCTGAAGATGAACCAACACTAGCTTGAGAATAAAGTTTGTTAGAAGTTATTGCCAATATTAGAATTTACTTCTTGTTTCTCTAGTACCTAGAACAGTGTCTGACACATTCAAGGCATTCATTTGAATAAATTGCAGAGGTTTTTTTTTTTTTTAAGTAGAAAAGAAATTAAAATTCTCACGTTAAGTCTATCTGATGGTAAGGAATGGGCTGTGATCAGTGAAGTAACCTCTAATACATACACTTGCAAATTTAACAACCACAAATACAATTTTATGGCGTTAGTCCTTTTAGCTCCTAGAGTAGTATATAGCAAGCACTTAGTATATTGTTGATATGCAAGTCCTTTATTAGGTTGAGCCATATGAAATTGCCAATAATAACCGAGTTACCTGTAAGAATCTTGTGATTCAGTTTAATTTTAGCATTAATTTTATTTGGAAATCTTATGATTGCTCTTTCTTTAATGCTTTAGTAACTATTGATATAAAGTTAAGTGAAAAAGTTGTTTGCGTTTATAAGTTAGTGATTTCTTTTTATACCGTTTTGTTTAAAATCAGAGTTCTGAACAAGTATACCATCAGTAACTCACTTGATCAGTTAACAGTGAAGGGAAATTTAGAGGGAGATGAGACTATTCATAATCTTGTTTAACTTAAATTTATAAAGATACTTTTGTTCAAAATTTTCCAGAGTAATAGTTTTTATTGAATATTTCCTAGAGTGAAATATTGGAATTGTTTAGATGTAAATAGTTTCTCTCTTTTGGTTGTTTTCTATTTTTGAGGCAAGGTCTTAACTTTGTAGCCCAGGCTAGAATATAGTGGCAGGACTCACACATCACTTCTGCCTCCCAACTCCTGGGCTCAAATAATCCTCCTTCCTCAGCCTCCAGAATAGTGGGGTCTATAGGTGGGTCACCATGCCTGGCTAACTCTTACTTATTTTATTTTAGAGATAGGGTCTTGCTATATTAACCAGGCTGGTCTTGAACTCTGGCCTTAAGCAATCCTCCCACCTCAACCTTCCAAAGTGCTGAGATTATAGGTATGAGACACTATGCCTGTGGATCTTGCATGAGAATGTTAAAGCATCATTCATCTAAGAGAATTTGTTTATTTGATCAATTTGGCAAATACAATTTTATTATGACTTAATGCAACCAACATTTTGTTTGTATTCAGTGTGCTTTATCTTATATATCTTAAAAGGATAGCAGTGATTAGTTTGAATAACTTGTGTATACTTTCCTTCTGAAGTAACACAGTTTTCTTTGTTTTAGTGCCACCATGGCAACTGCACCATACAACTACTCTTACATCTTTAAATATATCATTATTGGTAAGTTTATTTAACTTATAGTATTGTTACACAAAGAATGTTCACATACAAAATATTCATATACCAATGCTTAAACAGTACCACTTCTGAAGGAGTGATTTTTCTCACTGTCAAACTAAATCTCCTTTAATAAGATTTATTTTTGCATTAACATTGTACCTTTTGCATTGTGGCCCTGGGTACTTCCATAGTACAGTGTTGGGTATCTTATGATGTGATGTTGGTTTTTCGTGAGGGCTATTTAAAAGCTTGTTGATACTGAGAATGAAATTAATGTCCTGGTAGTGCTGAAACATTGCAAAAATATGAAAGTCCTTAGATTCCCTCAAGTTCTAAAACTTGGTAGAGAATATTTGATTCAGAATAAGTTGTATAAAATACATAAAACATTTCCCTCAATTGGTGTTTTTCCTTTAAATTTCAAGAGTTTTCTCAAATTAAAAGTCTTAATGGTATTTATCCAACCATAGTTGTAAGAATACATTTGAAAGTACACATGCTTTTCAGTGAATTCTTCACACTGGAACAGTTTAATGTTGAACTTACGTGAATTTATATAACATTCCTTCGTCAAGGGTTAAAAGTGGTGTAGTCAGAGGTGACGTTTGTTCATGTAATGCAGATTCTTTAATTCTGTGGAATTCTGTAAGAAATATGAGATGAAACGGGGACTTAGTGAATCAGGCTTCTAAAACTCAGTTTATTTATGCTTGTTATATGCTGTCCCATTTGTCACTCTTAGAAACCTTTTAAGTTCTATGCATGAGTGAAGTGAAAAAACAAAACAAAACTTTGAAACAAGTCAAAGTTCAAAATACTATTGCAACCATATTTTTAGTAAAAAGCACTTCCCACCTGGTGGCTATTTATTAACATCAGTTTACAATCAATTTCTATTACTGCTGAAGGTTGAGAAAAGTCAATTTTTATAACAGTGAAAACTGACCTAAGATCTTTTGAATCCATTATAAAGCAGGGAAATACAGTTATTCTGTGTCCCAGGAACTTGTGATACAGTAATGGGTATAGCAATCATGGCATATAATTATGAGAATGTAAAATTAAGGAATGTAATTGCCACCTGAAACCTTTTTTATTTTTTTAAACAGGGGACATGGGAGTAGGAAAATCTTGCTTGCTTCATCAATTTACAGAAAAAAAATGTAAGTTCAATATGTGAGTTAAAACATTAATAGTTTTCTTTATCAACATGTTTCTGCTTTTTAAAAAGTATCATTGTCAGTGTACTTTATGCATTTAAATATAGCCTTTCCCTATATTTGCACTTTATCGTTAGGGGCAGTGATTTTTTTTTTTTTTTTTTTTTAAAGAAGTACAGATGAAATGACATATGCCAGTGTATTTTAGAGTGTTGATTTTTGTACACATTATACTGTAATCAGATTCACTTGTTTAGATTTCTTGATGGTAAAAATGTAAAGTTTTTAAAAATACATAGAATAATGTCAAACTCTTTTTATTTTTTTTCTATTAACAGAAATTGACCATTTTATTGGGAATTTTGCATGTATCATTTGTTAAATAATACTATTTTGAAATACTGATAGAGAAAGGGACCAATTCATTGTAACTAATAGGCTAAATATGTAGTCGAAAACATTGCTATATAATTGAACTCATTTCTTTGGCATTTTTGTTGTAATGTTTGCTTTGTGTGCTTGTACCAGAGAATAGTGGGTTTAGGGTATAAGTGGCCTAGTTATAGGGAAAGGAGTAATTAATTTGTCCTATTGCTTAAACATATATAACTTGTCATTGTTCAGTAAGTATATATTAAGCATGATGATTTTTTTTTGAGACACTGTTAATATTTTCTTGGATAAAAATTTGACTAACACCACCCAGAGTCCAAGACCATTGATAGATTTGTTATAGGTAATGATTGTCAGAAGGTTAAATAGTATATAACATTAATATTGGGAAGAGTTAATTAAAATCCTTATTTTTACTCAGCAGATTCTTTCAGTTGAGGGATTATCAAATTGTGGCCAGAGAACCAAATTCAGTCACACTGTCTTTCAGTTGAGTAGTTGACAGACCTTTTGGCCCACAAAACTTTTTAAAGATGTTTATTGTTTGGTTCTATCCAGAAGTTTGCTGATCCTTGTTCTAGTCCGGTCACACTTCTGTCTGTCCTTCTGGGTCTTTGCTAATTTTTGTTTCCAGTGGTAGCTTTAGTCTGTTTATAGCCCATGAGTATTAGTAAATCATTTAATTATTCAGTGGAATTTTCCTCAGTAGTCTTTAATTGGAAGTTTTCTGAAAGTTGGGATATATTTGTTTTTCTTCCCTAACAGTTATGGCTGATTGTCCTCACACAATTGGTGTTGAATTTGGTACAAGAATAATCGAAGTTAGTGGCCAAAAAATCAAACTGCAGATTTGGGATACAGCAGGACAGGAGCGGTTTAGGGCTGTTACACGAAGCTACTACAGAGGAGCTGCAGGAGCTCTTATGGTGTATGATATCACTAGGTAAGAGAGAATCATTTTCAGCCTTCATACTTGGGGAAAAATCTACTTTGCGCAATTTTTAAGACAATTGATTTAAGCATTCTTTAGTTTATAATTGTTATGACTGCAAGTGAACTTATTTGGGTTTTGTGGGTTTTTTCTTGGTAAGTTGCTGTGTAAAACTTAAACTTGTTGGTTTTCTTTTTTGAAAATCAGTATGACTGAAAAACTTCAGAGACATGTTGGATAGAGCTAGTGGAACAATATAGTTTGAAAAGCAGCATCAGCTGAATTATTTGAGGAGAAATATTTTATACATAACATTTTTTTTCATTTCAGTAAAAAGCAAGCAAGTTTTGGGGAGTTACTCTATTCAGTCTCTGGTATTAAAGTTTATACTTTTCTCAAAACAAGGCCAAGCAAAGAATTACATCTGCTTATCCAGCATGGAGGTTATAAAAAGTTCTGTGCTTGCACCTGATAGTGTTGTTGTTGTTTTTTTAATTACATAGTAATATGAGGGTACAAATGATTAGGTTACAATGTTTGCATTTGTTAGGTAAGGCCCCTGTTATTTCTCACCTCTAGGAGACGTATATATCCTTATATTGTGTGCATCTGAAGGTGTCGGAGTACTTAATTGCTCATTTCCTTAAATGTATTTTGTCCTAAAATGGATTACGATGACTTCAAATAACTGCATGTGGCAGGATTAAATTTACTTCAACATAACTGTTTCTGGAAACTCAAAGCACTTGACATAAAGAAACAAAACTATACGCTATATAAAGGTTTGACTTTGGAAAACACAGAAAACTGTGCTACTTCATTAGACTCTGTGTTGTTTGTCTTCTGTAAGGTAGAAAATGAACTGAATCTCCTTTCATGTTGATGCAAAACACCAGCCAAAAGCAGTGAGACTCTTTTGGGGTAGAGATGGGTGAGTGGGACCAAGTGATAATTAGACTTTCAAGCATATTTCCTTTTGAGAAATGATTATACTGTTTTCTTCCTGAAATGTCACAATGCAAGTTAGCATATTAGGACCTTGAGAAGTTCTACTTAACCTTATTTAATTTGGTGTTTCCTAAGCTTATTTTATTGAGGAATGTAATTCGGGATGCTTTAGAATAAAGGTAGTAGCTGATTATAATTATAGTGCTTAAAGTTTGATTAAGTTCTAGAATTGGCTGGTCTCAAGGCAAAAGAAAGTAAAACAAGCCTTAATGCTCTTCACTATGGCCAATTAGTAACATTATTGGTAAATAGTAGGAAATATAGAAATAGTCAGAAGACTGTTAAGGAACTTGGCTATCTTTATAGAACTGTCTCATTTTAAAAATGAGGAATGCATTTCTGAAAATGTCATATAATTAAAAACTCCTGCATTTTTAATAAAATTTATAGGAACTTGTGCTTAAAATGTATTTGTTTTTCTTTTAAGTATACCTGTTAAGCATGGTAAATGCTTTCGGCAAAATTTGTGTCTCTTCAAAAATACTTCATTTGAAAACAACCGAAATGTCCGTCAATTAAATGGATACACTTGATGTGATATATCTATATACTGGAATGTTATTTAGCTGTCAAAAGGAAAGAAGTACTAATACACATTACAGTGTGGATAATATTTGAAAACATTATGCTAAGTGAAAGAAGCCAGACACAAAAGGGACATATATTGTATGATTTCATTTAGGAAATGTGGTCTCAGGGCAAAAGAGAGTAAAACAAGCCGTAATGCTCTTCACTATGGCCAATTTATAGAGACAGAAAGTGGATTGCTAAGGATGGGAAGTGAATTGTAATGGATACAGGGTTTGTCTTTGGGGTGATGAAAATGTTACGGAATTATATAGTAGTGATCAGTGCACAAATAAATTATAATAAATTATTTATTTTGAAAGGCCTTATGTTATATTTATTTATTTTATTGTATCTCAATAAAACTTACTGACAAAAAAAAAGGCTGGGTGTGGTGGCTCACCACACTTTGGAGGCTGAGGCAGGTTAATTGCCTAAGCTCACAGGTTCAAGACCAGCCTGAGCAAGAGCAAGACCCCGTTTCTAAAAATAGCCAGGTGTTGTGGTGGGCACTTGTAGTCCAGCTGCTCAGGAGGCTGAGGCAAGAGAATCACTTGGGCCCAAGAATTAGAGGTTGCTGTGAGCTATGACACTACGGCACTCTACCAAGGGTGACTAAGTGAGAGTGTCTCAAAAAAAAAAAAAAACTTACTGAAGAAAGTACTTTAGGCTTTATAGATAGATGCTTTCTTGACTCAGTGATATTTTATAGTGACCTTGATGTTGCAGTTGTGACACCAGTTTTTTTCTATTTTAATCTCTGACATTTTTCAAACTTAAAAGTGTAATACTTTTTATTCTTTGCATTGACTTTTAATTATTACAAGGTGCTGTTCTAAATTGACAGCATAGCCATGGCAGTTTTTTGCCATATCGTTTGATATATCTAACATCTACACCAGTGTTAGGGAGTATTTTAACATTTTTTTAAGCACTAGTACCACCGGTTAATGAATATTTATTTATAGATTTGAGGTTATCACAATAATATTTTAAATTGAAATTTAAGTTGCTAATTAAAGTTACCAGAATCATTGACAGAGTTATGGTACCTGTAAATAATGTGGTTTACAGGATCTTGATACTGCAGTACTTACAAAGGCTTTTCTGTTTATCTCACTTTTCCTGCCAGCTTTGAAATTTTAAGTTCATCAAAATCAGCATAAAGTTTGGACTTATTTAAGGTTTGTTCATGAAGTAAAACATACTTGTGTAAAATCAAGGTATGCCAGTATTACAAATGTTGTACAGTGATATAAGGCTTGTGGTTTTTAAATATGATATTTAGGCTGGACACAGTGGCTCATGCCTGTAATCCCAATACTTTGGGAGGCTGAGGCAGGAGGATTGCTTGAGGCCAGAGTAATAGCCTGGGCAAATGCCAAGATCCTGTCTCTGCAAAAAAATAAATAAATAAATACAGATGATATTTGACCATTGTTTACTTAGAAAATTCTGAAACATTGGGGAGAAAAGTATTATTTTGATATGGCATTTTTTTTGGTATTTAAATAGTATCAAAAGTATCAAAAAAGGATCTGAGAAATGATTCTTATCACATGTCATTGGGAAAAGATTAAATATTTTGAATATTGAAATGTATGTAAGTGTTGGCAGCTGGAGGCATGCAATATATTGATAAGACTAAACTAAAAACAGTTGGAGGACACATAGTATATGTAAAAAAGGCTCTAGGCCTGGCTTTGACATCATTTAAGTCTTTTTGTTTATTAAATCGTAGCTGTGTACATTAGGGCAATCAAGGGGTACAATGTGCTGGTTTCACATACAATCTGAAATATTTTCATCAAACTGTTTAACATAGCCTTCATGGCATTTTCCTAGTTATTGTATGAAGACATTTATATTCTGCATTTAGTAAGTTTTGTCTGTACCCTTCTAAGATGCACCGTAGATGTGGTATCCAATGTACTCAGCCCTACTATGAAGCTAATTTATAGCTTTCATATGAAGGCTATAATCCAACTATAGCACAAGAATATGAGGCGAGGGGAGGGGAGGGAGGAAGGCTGGGGTGGAGGGAGGGCAATTTTAAGTAGTTTTTAAGGAATAGATCTAGTATCATTGTGAATCCTATTATATTGGTTACCTCTTTGGTAAACATCCTATGTAACATAATGAGGTATACTCTAAGTCACTTTTTCTATACACAGCAATTAAAGAAAAACAGTGCAACACCAAGCTGTGCATGTGAGCTGTGCCTGGGCTTTTTCCCTTGCTCTGCCTCTTCCTTTCAGATATTGATCTTACTTATATTTTGTGATTCAGCAAAATGCTGAATAATTACATAATATTGAACTTTAAGCTCACTCTTAAACAATCAATCCCATAGTTGTGAAAGCTAAAAGAATTACTCTGGTTGTTTCTATTTTCCTTTCAATCATTTGTTAATTTCTAGAATTTAGAATTTACAAGGACATAACTTCTAAAGAACTAACCTGTTATTACTCCAAACACATTCCAGACTGAATCTTATCAAAATGTGAGTCATACGTGAAAATGAAGGGCTATGGATATATTTAGTAGTCTAAATACATTTAGTATATTTGTATTTATTTATTTAGTGTTCTAAAAATATCCCTAAAGAGTGTAATATTCTAAAACTAAATACAGTATAAGGTGATCAGATAGGTATATATATTGTTTAAATTATGATGATTTAAAACAGTATTTATGTATCTTTCATAAGAAGCCAAAAATAAGTAAAAAACAAAATTTCTTTAGTAATGTATCAACTAACAATTACCAAATATTTATTAAGTAGAATTTTCAAAGTTTCATCACATAGTGGTTATGGAATTACTTTTAGAGTCAAATGGACATGAGTTCAAATATTAAACTCAATATTTACTGTCTTTAAAATATTAAAAATATTGTTTAAATCCTCTAATTCTCAGTTTCCTCATGTAAAAATGGGGATATAGTTTTATTTTCAATATAGGTTGATTTGAAAATGTTTCGAAGAATGTCTAGTGTATTATCAAAACTCTAAACATTCTAATATCAGTCAACACAATTTTCTATGTATATCAAGTTATAGTAACTTATGAAAAAATTATTTGAAAGTGCTAGGAAAGGATCCTAACCTTGAACATCTTAAAATCTGACTAAGAGATGAAAATTATGTGTAAGATACAATTTATCATATGCTTAGGAAATATATGTAATGAAACATGTAACAGCAAAATAAAAATTTAACATCTGGCTTCTACATGACTAGAATGGAATAGTTTCTGTCATTTTTGTGATTTGCTATTTGTGACTTAAGTAAGGTAAGAGCTTTATTTCTTACCTCAAAGACACAAGCAGCCTCAACAAATGAGAAAAAGGATGGGATGCATGATTTCCCTACAACCTTTCCTGTATATGATGCTTTAATCCGAACTCCCTGTTACTGTTACTATGGCAGCCAGTGATGCTAATGAATGTTGCTAGGTGAATTTTAATCCAAAATACCCCAATTATATGAAATTTTATTAATAGTTGACTTTCCATCCACCATCATTTGCCGACAATTGAAAATACAACCTAATTACTCATTTTGAATGACCGAAAATACTAGACTCTGTTCATTAGATACAACTATACTTTTGTAACCATTATTCATCCCATCCTCTCCCTTTACCACCCATTACCCTTCCTAGCATCTGGCAACTATCTTCATGAATTAAAAATTTAACAATTCATATTTGAAAGAAGTTGCCTGACTAGTTGGGCTGTTAAGGTATGCAGAATCCATAAAAACTCTCTTGAATAAGGCAAAAAATCACAAGAATTGCTGTGGTCAGTTCCTGTTTTCTTTCTTGGCTTCACACCAGAGGCTGCTGCTAGATTATCAGTGACCAAAGAGTAGTGGAAGATAGGGACATTAGGCAAAGTTTTGACCCAGTCAAGGCTATTCAAGCCAGTATCAATTCCTATTTGACATGCAAAATATTCCTATTGCAATAAATTAAAATTAATAAAATTTTGTTTAAATGAAAATTAGAATTAGGATTTTCTTTCATTAAACCTATAAAAGCCCAGCTACTCAACCACAAAACTTCTGGAAATGATCAGGAAATACAGTAACCTCTCAGTGTAGGAAATCGATATCCACAAATAGCTGTGGTATATGCCAAAAACAGCCAAGTTGAGATGCAAACCAAGGACATAATTTCCTTCACAGTAGTTTCAAAGAAAATGAAATACTTAGGAATATACCTAAAAAAGAGGTTAAAGATCTTTTCAAAGAGCATTATGACATCCTAAGGAAAGAAATTGCAGAAGACACTAACAAATGGAAGAGCGTACCATGCTGTTGGCTGAGAAGAATCAACATTGATAAAATGTCTATTCTACCTATAACAATCTACAGATTTGATGCAATTCCCATCAAAGCACTAACATCATATTTTGAAGAACTGTAAAAAATAGTACTTTGTTTTATATGAGACCAGAAAAACACCCATATAGCTAAGGCTATTCTTAGTATTAAAAACAAAACCAGAGATATCACCTTACCATACTCCAGGCTATATTATAAATCCACAATAATCAAAACAGCATGGTATGGGCACAAAAAAAGAGACATAGACCTATTGAAGCAAATAGAAACAAAGAGTTGAAACCAGTCTCTACTTGCCATGTGATCTTTCATAAGATCACAAAAGCATACAGGTGGGGAAAAAATCCCTTTTCAACAAATGGTGCTGGAAGAACTGGATAACCACATGTAGAAGATTGAAACTGGACCCACACTTTTCACCACTTATAAAAATTGACTCAACATGGATCAAAGACTTAAATCTAAGACATGAAATGATAAAAATCTTGAGGAAAAGTGTGGGGAAAACTCTTGAAGATGTTGGACTTTGTCTTTATGACAAAGGTTGCAGTGGCCATGGCAACAAAAATAAAAATTAACAAATGGGACTTAATTAAGCTGAAAACTTTCTGCACAGTTAAGGACACAACAAGTAAAGTAAAAAGACAACCTTCAGAATGGGAAAAGATATTTGCAGGGTATCAATCTGACAAAGGGTGGATAACTAGAATCTACAGAGAACTCAATTAATCAACAAAAAGAGTAAATAATTCCATCTACCACTGGGCAAGAAATATGAACAAACCTTCTCTATTGGAGACAGATGAATGGCTAACAAACATTTGAAAAAATGCTCATCTCCCCTGATCATCAGACAAATGCAAATCAAAACCACCTTGAGATACCACCTATATTCAGTAAGAATAGCCCGCATCACAAAAACTCAAAGCTGCAGATGCTGGTGTGGATGTGGAGAGAAGGGAACAATTTTACACTGCTGGTGGGACTGCAAACTAATACAAACTTTTTGGAAGGAAGTACGGAGAATCCTCAAACAACTCAAATTAGACCTCCCATTTGATCCTGCAATCTCATTACTAGGCATCTTCCCAGAAGAAAAAAACATCCTTTTCCCATTATGACATTTGCACTAGACTGTTTAACACAGCTCAATTTACAATCATGGAAATGTGGAAATAGTCTAAATGCCCACCAAACCAGGAATGGATTAACAAGCTGTGGTAAATGTATACCATGGAATACAATGCAGCCATTAAAAACATGGAGACTTTACATCTTTTGTATTAACCTGAATGGAGTTGGAACACTTTCTTCTTAGGAAAGCATTTCATGAATGGAGAAGCAAGAATCCAATGTACTCAATTCTAATATGAAGGCAATAGATGATCTAATATAAGGTGGGTGGTAGGAGAAGGAAGCAGGTATAGAGGGGAGGAGGGAGAAGGTTGGGGGCTTATGGTATATGGCACACTTCAGGGCTGGGACACAATTACAAGAGGGATTTCACCTAACAAATGCAATCAGTGCAACCTAATTCTTTGTACCCTCAATGAATCCCAAACAATAAAAAAAAGGAAGAAAGAAAGAAACTTTGACTGGTAGTTCAACAACCATCAATAATAGGGGCACACTCTCTCTATAAAGAAAGTTATCCTGAGTATGTAAACAGGAGAGCAGTAGGGATTATGTGAAATACTGAAATCCTTTGATTCATGAATAGATACCTCAATGAGGCCATGAGTATTTGGGCATGTGAAAGAAGCTCTTAAAAAAAAAAAGATTTTTTTTTAATGTACAATAAATTATTGTTAACTACAGTCAGCCTATTTGAGCTACCAAATACTAGACATTATTCATTAGGTCTTACTGTATTTTTTGTACCTATTACAAATCCCCTCCACTCCCTCCACCCTCTACTACCCTTACCAGCATGTGGTAACCATCTTCATGAATCCTAAATTTAATAATTCATATTTGAAAAGAGTCCTTTGACTATATTGGAATGTATTTATTTACTTATTTACTTACTATGCACTTTTCCACCTAAATATTCTCCTTCTCAAAGCAATAGACTCTTTCCCCTCACCTCTTGAGGCATATAGTAACCTTTATCTTTTATAAAGTAATCACTTTGCCAGCTGAAGTCACTGCTGTCATCCCCTTCCACCAATACTTGAACATTGGAGGGCCATGGATTATCCTTATGCCTCATTGTTATTTTAGTCCATACATGTAAGATATAATGGAAATTAAATAGTCTTGGAAATCAGGTAAACTTGGATGTGAATACCAGTTGGGACAGTCACTGTGTAAAACTTAGAGTAAGTAATTGGTCAAAATTATACAGCATAAATACAAAGTGTACATATAGCATAGTTCTCTTATAATAATTCACACAGTGTGTTAGCACTATTATTTGATACTAAATAGACTCAGTTTTGTGTCTAATACTCTAATTACACAGTAGTGTACAACTCTTACTTATAGTATGGCTTCACTACAATTAGTTGAAGTGCTCATCCTTTTCATATTTCTTCTCAGACTAATGCTGCAGGTAAGTGGCTCCTGGTTCCCATATGTCCTGAAATCTTATCTGTGGACTTCTAAAAAACATTGATGACATGTTTTTTCTCGCAACTGAATGACTTCTACCAGGATGTTACATTGAAGTTTCTCATTTATAACAAAGCATTTGACATATGAAACTCTTTTCATTATCTCTATACTGAAAACAATACTATCAACTCAATAGTTGTCTTAAATTGAAGAACTACCTACCAAACATTTATCACAATGCTTGATACATATTGAATGTTCAAAATACCATAGCTACAATTATTATATTATCATACATGATTAAATATTGTAATATTCCAAACCAAGCTCAAGTCATAAACATCTGTGTTTTTTAGAGCTTTAGATGATTTAGGGTGAATTTTATCATAGAGGCTAACCTCACATTTCATTAATTTTTCTTAGGCCTTTATTCTATTTCATTTTACTTCCTTCTCTTTCTTATTCATAACTATTTACAGAACTTGGAGAATATCTTACGCTCTAATTTATCTTAGTGAGGCAATTAACTTTACGTATTTGTGATTGCTGTGTATTCTGATAGTACAATAGAGATGTAAAATATGTCCCAGCATAGTGAGATTCTGCCCTACTCTGGAAGAATCCGAATGTCTTAAAAATAATTTGACTGTAAATAATTCCTTAGAATGTGCATTGCAAATCGACCTTTTTTAAGGTCAAATTATATAAATAGCTTAATAGAATATGACACTCGCATACATGTTCATGTATTCTTAAATTTTCTGTTCTTTTGTAGCTGACTAAATTCAACCCCTGGAGTTTTAAAAAGATCTTATGGAAGCAATACCATGCACATATGGGGTTCTTTGATCAGGCCTGTGGTAAAGCATCTGAATTACTTTAGTGTTTGTCCCACAAAGGCTTAGATCTTGATACAAAGTAGTACATTCATTAATCTGTTTGATGTTTCTCTTTTCCAAAATGCTTGATCACAAGAGCATTGATAATCTTATGTCAACTGTTTTCCCCCAATTCATGCTGCAGTAACAAAGGAGAATGTGGAATTAAATACAAGAGTCCTTCTGTTTCATCTTGAGGGCACAGCTTTATGACTATATTTATGACATTTAATTAGGTTATGAACTTGTGATTGCAAGTAAAAAAATGAAATAATAATAAAATTTAAATCCAAATGTATTTAAAATGATGGAAGGATATGTCAAATGTATACTTCTGATCTTTTTACAGTAGCTACATGAATCAAACCTTATTGTTGCAAATTAATGTGATTTGAAAGACAAAGCAATTATTCTTATGCATCACTAATTAATCATGATCATTTGAAGTATAATAAATTTGATTACTTGGGAATTTAATATCAAGTTTTAGCAGCTTCAAAACCTTTTACCATAGGTAATGGGTGTTACCTATGATGAGGTTGGCTTTGTACAAACCCATCCAAGATTATCAAGCTTCATGGTGCAGTTGTATTTTATGCCAATCAAATTATGTTAGTTTGATATAATATGATATGAGCTATTCAGAAAAAGTTACTCAGTGCAAAAATTATGTATTTGCCCTCCCACCCCTATGATCACAAATTATAAATTTCAAGAAAATTTGGCCAGTTGAATCATTTTATAAGGTGGATTATAAATTCTGTTTACATTCTCACATGGGTGGCATCACTTTAGCTAAGATACAAATATCATCTGCGCATCATCAAGATTATCCTGAAATATCATAATTTCAAAAATTTTAAATTTTTAGGAGCACATATACAGATATATATCTTTTATCTATATAGCATACATTTCACTTTAATAAAATATCCATAATGCATGGATATTATTAATAATTACCTCTGCATGGATTAAACTGCGTCCTATAAAAAAGATATGGTAAAATCCTAACCCACATCAACTCAGAATGTTATCTCATTTGGAAATAGAGGGAATCAAGTTGAAATGAGATCATTAGTCTTTAATCCAATGTGACTGGTATCTTTTTGTCCTTATGGAAAAGAAAATATTTGAACTCAAAGATAGACACACACAAAGGCACAATGATGAAGAGACACAGAGAGAGAATGCCACCTGAAGATGAAACAGTGCAATTATGTTGCTACAGACCAAACAACATCTGGGATTACCAGAACTGGAAGAGGCAAAAAAGGATACTAGTCCCATAGGTTAAAGGGACCATGGCCCTGCCAATACCTTGATTTCACATTTGTAACTTTATGACTGTGAGACAACAAATTTTTGTTGTTCTAAAACACCCAATGTATGGTTCCTCTTTACTGCACCTAAAGGAAACTGATAAACCTTATTTCCTTTACTTTTCCATTTTGTCACTCTCTTTCAACTCTTTTGACATTATGTACCTTCTTTTATAACCAGAGTCAGTGATGAATTATAATATTCCATTCTAAGAGTGAGGTTTTGTTCTAACTGTTTTACATACATTAATGCATTTAATTCTTACAACAATCCTATAAGGTAAATACCATTATTTTGTCTATACAAATGAGGAAGCAAAAGTGCAGAAAAGTTAAGTAATTGTTCCTGGGAAAACTAGTTTTGTTTGCCTGTCTTTTGTATTGGTGGCGCTTTTATTTTCTTGGTATGTTATAAACCACTCGAGAATAAATAGGATTTACATTGAAGCTGTGTTGCTTAATCAAAATAGTTAAAATTTCTCAGGCATAATTAGTCATGGAAAATTCCAATATCTTTTTATAGTTCACATTGCCCACTTGCTCAAAATTATTTTTGGTTTGAAGGGCTACTGGAAAGAACTGAGGAAAAGGAACACTGCTGGGCGTGGTGCCTCATGCCTGTAATCCTAGCACTTGGGGGATTAGGCGAGTGGATTGCTTGAGCTCAGTAGTTTAAGACTAGCCTGAGCAAGAACAAGACCCTGTCTCTAATAAAAATAGAAAAAAAAAAAAACTAGCTGGGCGTAATGGTGGGTGCCTGTCATCCCACTGATAAATGGGATTGTTTTTTCTTCTCTTGTGAATCAATTTGAGTTCTCTGTAGATTCTAGTTATCAGTCCTTTGTCAGATTTATAGCAGGCAAGTATCTTTTTCCCAGCCTCAAGGTTGGCTGTATGCTTTAGTTGTTGTACCCTTCACTGTGCAGAAGCTTTTTAGTTTGATCATGTGCCATTCATTGACTTTTGGTGTTATGAAATTTTCAATGGGGTCTTCTTCATAAAATCTTTTCCCAGATCATTATTGTTAAGAGCTTTTCCTGCACTTTCTTCTAGAATTTTTATCATTTTGTGTCTTAAAGTTAAATCTCTTTCCAGTGAGAATGAATTTTTGTAAGAGGTGAGTGGTGCAGGTCCAGTTTCAGTCTTCTATGTATGGCTAGCCATTTCTCCCAGAAACATTTATTAAATATGGATCCTTCGCCCAGTGTATGCTTTTATTTTTTTCACTTTTTAATGATCTTAGTTTAGATTAGTAACACAACTGAATACTTGTGTGCCTCCAAAATTTATATGTTGAAGCCCAAATCGCCAATGCAATGGTTTTTGGAAGTAGAACTTTTGGAAGATAATTAGATTTAGATGTAGTCATGAAGTTGCACCTTCGCATGATGGGATTTAGAAGAGGTCAGGAGGGTGGACCACTTGTGGTGGGACATTTTAAAAAGAGGAAGAGACATGAGATTGCTCTCTCTGCATGTCAAGAAAGGCCAGGTGAGTACCTAACCAGAAATAGGACTATTGCCAAGAACTTGACAGTGCTAGAACCCTGATCATAGACTTTAACTTCCAAACCACGAGGAATACATGTTTGTTGCTTAAGCCACTCAGTCTATGGTATTTGTTATAGCATCCCTACCTGACCAAGACAAATATATTTTTAAACCAGTTCAGAGAACAAAACAATATTTTTTTTCTGCAAACAGTGCCTTTTTTTTCTTCTTAATGAGATTGCCATTGTGACTTTAGTTAAGGGATAAAGTGTACATAGTTATAATTATGACATTCCTCATGCAAGGTATTATTAAGGGACTTTAAAAATTTGAAGTATGTAGTAAAATGTATAATTTCTTCTTTGTAAGACTACATCAGAGAACCTTTGTTTACACTTAGATTAAATGAGTAAGGTTAAAACTCTTTATAGTACACTAGTCCTGGAGGCAGAAAAAGCATGACTCTTAGAACTCATCCACTGGGCTTAGACTAAAGTTTTTGTGTTGTTATTGTTTTCCACCATCTTCCTTAATTATATATGATAATTTCACTGTGTTCTGCTTCAAAAAATGATACCTGGCACATCTCAGAACAGAGGTCACCGGAATCCAGGTCACTGGAGCTATGGCTCCAGACACAACTGCATGTGGTGATAAGTGCCAGTCAAGAAAAATAATAAATTTGCTAAGTTTTCAATTTCAACAATAGGCTTAGTACTTAAGTGTAGAACTTTTTTTTTAATATGTTTTTTCTTTTCACTTTGTCACCCTTGGTAGAGTGCTGTGGCACCACAGCTCACAGCAACCTCCAGCTGTTGGGCTTAGGCGATTCTCTTGCCTCAGCCTTCCAAGTAGCTAGGACCGCAGGCACCCACCACAACACCTGGCTATTTTTTTTTGTTGCAATTTGGCTGGATCAGGTTTGAACCCACCACCATTGGTATATGGGGCCGGCCGGCGCACTACTCACTGAGCCATAGGCGCTGCCCATTAAGTGTAGAACTTAACCCCCAAATAGGCAATGGGCAAAGTATTGTGACAAACTATCTGGCAGTAAATAGGCCAAAATTCATTTGATATGTGTGTATCATCAGAACTCTCTCACTAAAAAGATTAAAGCTCTAACCTACCTCAGTCAAAGAGGTGAGTATATGAAAATTTTTCAGAGGCTCATTTGTAGGATTTTTAAGGCAATGGGATTCGATAAAAGTTAATTTAGCAAAGACTTTTATCATGATAGACTCTGTTCTGACTTGATGTTAATCTCTTTAACATCAACAGCTTCCATTACTATTGCCTCAAGGCGGAATAGCTCTTAGGAGTAAGACAGGATGAAGACAAAAGGAGCAGACCACACTCACTGCTGGGAGACTCACGGGAGAGTTAATGTAATTATTCTCAAATTTCAGGTGGAAAATATTTACTTGGAAAACACGATAAAAATTCAGATTCTTGTTGTAACCTGGTCTGGAGTCTGACTCATTAGATCTTGATTGGGATACAGGAATCTCTATTTAAAGGAGTCTATCATATAATCCCAACACCATACTTAGACAAAAATGGCTGATGGGTAGGAGGTAGACTTAGAAAACAAGCTAACTTCTTGATTAGGTAGTAGCTACGATGTACCCTAGCTATGTGAATATGAGAAAACCATAATACTTTTAACTCATTAAATTTCAGTAAAAGTGGAAAATTACCTTCTCTTAAAAAGTTATAGTAAGGGTTAAATGTAAATTGTTAAAAGCATAGTACGTATTTACTTATAATAAAAGAACTCTCTTTATCTTATTACTTACAGAACTAAGAACAGGGCAAAGCCTAACAATTGGTAGTGAATTAGTTATAAAATGTTTTATCTCCATTCTGACTGGGAAGATTTCATTATTGATCTTAAAAACATTAATACACTTTAAAAGGCATCTTTAAAATAATAAAAAGGGGAGTAGGAAACACTGGAGTGACAGGCGTAACAAATAGGAAGATCTTAGACAAATGGTTCACATTTTCCTAAGAATGGCACATTAAGTAGATTGAATTTATAGCTAAAGATGTAACCAAAATTAATCTAGTAAAACACAACTTTATGAAAAAGTAAACTCTAAAAAGAGAGCATATAAAGAAATCTGGATATATAAAAATTTGCCTCTTTAAGGAAATAGGTAAGTTCTAAATATTTTATGTAATCAAAATTAGTATAACTAGTGCCCTTTTTATCCATTGCTTAACGAACAGAATGAAGATCAAGCTTGTTAGCATATATTCATTTATGCTAACATTAATAGCTAAAGACAAAAAAAATTGTTTGACTCTATAGGTGCAAATATCAAAATATAGTGAAAATAAAAATTGAATTGTTATACTGAATATATTTGTAAAAATTGTACTATCTTAAATAACTTCATCTGCATTTTAAACAGCATCTGTTATAAATGCTGTAGTTATTTTAACCATATGTTATGGTCATTGGTGAAGACAAATTTACCTATTTTTTTGTAAAGGTTACTTTTCTAGACAACAACTTCTAATCTATATTCAAAGTAAAGAGAGAAATAGTGGGATTTTTAAGGACATTAATAATAAGTTCCACTAAAATACCATTGAAGGCAAGAAGTCCTTTTATCCTTCTGTACCCTGTGGTATAATTGTTACTCAACATTTACAGTACTCCAAATCATGTGCAATAAAATATTAGTAACGCTAAGGTGTTACTGATGTCTTTTACTCCTCCACACTTCTAAATCCTACAAATTAATAAACAAAGTCAAGGAGCACAGCAAATTTTGCCAAATAATAATTAGTAACAAACTATTTTAAATAAATTATCAATAATGAAAAAATTTGCATTTTGTTCATTTCGTATTAGAGACAAAAGGTTTATTTCATTAAATAAATTTTTTTGATATAAAAATATAATTAATATAAATTCAGGTAAATCGAAACAGGGACGCTGTACTTTTTGTAAGTAGACTTCACTTTTCAGAGCATTTTTAGGTTCTGAACAAAACTGAGAAGAGAAGACACAAAGATCTGTAGTTTTCTTTCCCAGTAAGAGAAGAGAGATAGACAGACATAAGCAGTCATCTAACACACCTTCAGCTCTTTCCTCTGTTCTTCAGTCATTTCACCATCTGGCTCAATGTCACTTATCCCCTCAATTCTTGCTGACTTAAATCTTCATATATATGATACTTTTATATCTCAGTCTTCCTGATATTGTCCTTCCTTTTACCTCAGTCATTTTACTCCCATAATTGTACGTTTTCTTTTAAAAGAAGAAAAGTGTTTTTTCTTTTTGTTTCAGTGACAAGCAATATATATATGTGTGTGTGTGTGTGTGTGTGTGTGTGTGTGTGTGTGTGTGTATACACACACAACATATTTATGATGTTTTAATGTATGTGTGCATTGAAGAATGCCCAAATCATGTTATTTAATATAGGCATTACATTACATACTAATTTTTTGTAGTAAGAGCAACTAAAATATGTTCTCTTAGCATATAGATAATGATATGGTAACAAACAACTACATTCTTGGTTTCTTTATAAAATCTCATTGATCTAAGAGTCTACAAGGAAGTTCCTCTATGCAGTGGCTCAATATTCTAAGATATTACATCTTTAAGCAAGTCTTTTTCAACATGACACTTCAGGTTTTGTTGCATGGAAGAAAAAGAGAACGGTGAATTGGTTTACAACTGCTTCTGCCCACAAGTCATAATACTGCCTTCAATTCTTTGATCGCAGAAAATCACTACCATCCCCAACGCAATAATTCCTTTATCATAATATTTTATTGTTCAAAACCATTATCAAATTTAGTTCTATTCTTAGCCTATAATGAACAGCAAAACCTAGCAAGCAGGTCTAAAGTTAAATCTATTGTTATGAACCTCAAACACACACTTAGTATCAATGAGCAATCTTACTACACATCCATGGTTCAACTCTTCTAGAAAACAACTTCAGACCTGCTCTCTACTCAAACTCCCAGCACATCCTGTCAGTTCTCATCCGCAGGCAATTAACTGTCAACCCCTGGGACAATAACTTTTCTTGGTTTTTGTTTTAAATATAACACATATAATTATATAAAAAACTGATGATTTTTTTATACTGAAAAACTGATTTTTTTACTGAAAAAATAAATGCCGTCAGAAAAAAGTTTCCATTAGCACCCAGCACACAGTCTCTCATACTATCTTCCTTATCAAATTCTCTTTTGTTGAATTTTCTCATATCACATCTTTTAAAGTTATACTCCTCATTTTGATATTTATTTAATGCGCATGCTCACTTCCATACTGATTACATTTGCTTTCATGTTTACAAACATGATCATTCAAAATTTGATAAGGTTCCTCTCTGAACTTTAACCCTGACATCCAAAATTATGAATGCAACTGCCTAATTATTCATTCCATTCCACTTAAACTTATAATTAGCACTACAAACCTAATGCATCCTAAAATTGAACTCTTGATATTTCTCCCAGCTCTCCATCCTGAAGATTCTTCTACATCTCAGTATGATATAATTCAGGACAAAAAAAAGGCTTTGGAGTCTTCCCTGGCATGTCACTTTCTGCAACACTCCACATCTAATCAAGGAAAGCCTGTCGGTTCTATCTTCAAACTTTATCCAGAATTAAACCATTTATCTCCTTCTCTACCACCAACACCCTGATCAAAACCATAATTGTCTCCCAGGTGTATTATTCTTATAACCTATCTAGTTTCTGTCCTTCATCTTTTTTTATCCCTGGATCTATTTTCTACACAGAAGACAGAATTATCATCTTAAAAGGTAAACCATATAATATATTATTCAAAACTCATCAGTGACATGCATCTCTCTCAAAGAACTAGGTCAAGTCCTTGAATGACCTACAAGGCCCTGTATCCTCAAACTCCATGTCACTACTCCCCCTTTTCTAACTCTAGAAAAATGCCATTCCTAGTGGCTTTCCTACCACTAGTGCCACTAGTGCCATTCCTAGTGGCTTTCATACCGTTTCTCAAACATACTAAGGTATCCTCCATATATTCCTTTGTATTTGATATTCTTTTGGACTAGGACAATTATTCCAATATATACCGTAATATACTCTATAAAGTTCAAACTTTATGGCCACCCTGTATAACCACAAGCCTCACTTTCTCACTATTTCCAGGCCTTTGTTCTAATGTCACTGTATCAATGTAACATTCTTTGCCTCTATTTAAATATTTTTCTAGCCAACATCACAATATACAATCCCTTTCCCCCACTGGTATTCTCTCTTACTCAACCCTGCTATATTTTTATTCACAAAACTTTTGCCACTATGTTTTATTAGTTTGTTTCAACATCTGCACTATAATGTAAGCAGAAGAATACCAGAAAAGAAGGTAAGATATTCTGAACACGTAACAACCACTTTGGGAGTTTAGGTTAATGAGTTTCTAGTATTAGGAGATGATATGAGAAAGGAAATGAGCCTCTAAAATATGAAATGGCAAAACATCACACTTCTGCAATTGTGTTTTGGCTCAATACTTATCTAGCGAAATTCATTTTGTAAACTTATAAGTCATAAACAAAATGTTGAAAAAGAAAATAAAGTCTAAAAATGAACACATGGTACACTAGTACTTAGATTTTATTTTATAAAGTTTCCTCCATGTTGCAGTTTTAATTAGACATAAGAATATGGAACAAAGCTTTCTGACACTGTAAAAAAAGAATATAAATTTGCAGAAAAGAAAAACTGGCAATTTTATGTCTCACTTCATTAACAATTCTGAAAGTAGTCTTTTACCTGCATTATTTTTTAAAATTACTACTGGGACAAGTATCTGCTATTGTGTGTGTGTGATTGGTAAGCAAGGATACCCCTAGGAACTGTATAAATGAGCAGAATTGAAAATAAAACATAGTTGATGTGAATCAAATGTGCCAAAAGTTATGCTCAGCTGAAAAGGCCCCATTCATGCAGTGCATCCTGGTCTTTCACTTGGCAGGAGACCTCAAATTCCACACCTGGTTTTTGACAATGACAGTAAACCAGATTCTTCTCAGCAGGATCATGGCTTGCCGAGAAGCTAGAAATAAAATTGCATGTGGGTAAATTTACCCTTGGGGTTCAAACACCTCAATATGTTTTGTTCCCCTTTATCACTACTTGGCATCACTGTACTCACGCTTCCTTCCTCAATGAGATTCAGGTTCTAGATGTCTACATTTATGAAATATAAAAGGGAAAACTTGGCCTAAGTTAGTATTTTTATCCTTAAAAGTTTTAAAGAAAATATATTAAATGATGATAAATTTTTATGCATTATTTTATAACCTGTGAATTATATGAAGTCAAAATGAAAGTATCATCTCCTGCTCTTAAATATTATTCCTCATTGATTCTCAGAATCTTGGGGGGTTATTCTACCAAATGTCTGATTCTCCACAATGAAGATAGCCTTTCTGAGCCAAAGACATTTATTGAAAGTATGCAAAAAATTTGCAAAAGTAACAAAATGGTTGTATTTTCAAGAGGAAAATTCAAGGGAGGAAATCTAGGAGTGGATATTCTTGTTCCTCCTAAGGTTAAAGGTGAGAATTGAGTTTAATAAAAGAAGAAGATAAAAATTCACCTTTCCTAAAAAATAAATTTCAAGGAAATGGTTAGGAAATACATAGTTTTACTACAAGAAGTTGTATTAAACTGTATGACTAATTATTAACCTTTACAAAGAATAGTTTCTTTTCTACATAGGCTTAACTGGAGGAAAAAAAAATAGGAGACTGGAATCAGAATATTGAGTTTGAATCCCCCTTTTTCATCATGTAATTAGTCATTTTGAGTAGGCTACTTGTTACCTCTGGTTTCTCTATCTTTGAGTTAGAAGTGTAAAATATAAACTATTAACAAATAAAATTAGTGTAATGTACTAACCAGTATTTGTCTTATAACAGCATTTAGCTATTTGCATGGATTGGCATGCATTTATGAATGTTAGTAATGACATTCATTTGTAATTCCTAACTCTGTGGATTAAGACAAAAATAATAAATGGTAGATTTTACATATTACCTTAATGGATTATTATTTATAGGATAAATAAGACATTAAGAGAGCAAAAAACCACATGGTAGTAGGTAGTCTTGGTGTGTTACACAGGAAGCATGTGTTTGTGGATTCTTATTCCTATACTGGTACCATGTCTTCAGTTTCCCATGTCCTGCAGCTCCTCTTTTGTCAAGAAGTCCACTTCCTAATTTCATTACATATGTTGTTATTCACCTTATTTACTCAATAGCACAATTTCTAATATGTGACATTTACAAATACACAAAAGTAAAAAACTAGTATTGTTGGTTTGCAAACAAGTCAAAGACACAAATACAAAAACTCATGAGTGAAAGTCCCGTTTGAGTTGTATGTGTCATGTTCCTTCATGCAGGTACACAATGACTCTGGCAGACCAAAGTGAACATGAATTATCAAAAGATAAAGAAATCCTAGAGACAATGTTTACCTATACAATAAGTAGTCTGTGAAAAATTTGGCATAAGTAGTCTGTGAAAAATTTCAATCAGAAGGTAGGAATTCTATCCAGTATGGTAAAGTGTTCATATAAAGAGTTCGGGCAAATTATACTGACATAATTATTTGTTTCATTTCTCACAACTGGCAGGCAAAAATTGGGGCTAGCAAATATTTCCTGCCCAATGATCCCTTATGTGTACCTATTCACTTCACATTCCAATTCTACACAAAAACATACAATAACTTATACATGTTTCATATGAATTTCCTGGGGACTACTTGTACAGTCTTCTAGGATAGTGGAAGTTTTGAATATTGTGACTTATTTTAAAATATTTGTGTAATTCTGAAATTTTAAGTAAGGCATACTTTATGAAAATATAGGACAAAGGGTGAAATGGGTAACTACATTTTCAGACACTTAATCACACTAGAGAGATGAAGACTGTTCTTGTCAAACCCCCAAGAATAATGACATGTTATGGTGTTAAAGATGGAATTCAATCCTATAGGTTTTCTATCTACAAATCTTGTTGGATTAAATCTTCACAAATTCAGATTGACTTTTAGAAAAAAAAGGCCACCTATTCCATTGAAGGTATAAACTTGTTCCAGCTCTGTCTCTACTCAACTGTATGGTGATAGATAGAGGACTGTCTATGACATTTATTCCTTAGTTTTCTTATCTGACAGACAAAATAATCTCTAAAAGACTTCCAAGCACTTAAATTCCAGGACTCTCTGATCCTGAGGATTGGAGCTTTTAGTATCAAGGGCAAACATTCTTGAGGAGTGTGATATGTCAGTAAGAGCAGTTGCTTCCAGAGTGATAGGTGCAGATATGGAGAGATGACCTCTGCCTGGAAATTTAGCAGGTCCTATCCCCAATAATGCCCTCTCTAAATGGCTATCTTTAGATTAAAATTTCTCACTAGCTTTCCTTTGCAAGCCTTGACTATCAAGGTCAAGCAAAGATAGACTCATTAAATTTCTCTGCAAGCATCTAAAACAAGGGAATTATTAGCAAGTGATGAAAGGCAGGTTTGACCGCAATAGTTTGAGATTGCGCTAGGCTACAACTGCATCCTCCCTCCAATGAAAAAAGGTTCACTTTCAGAAGACAACCTTCTGTTTCTCCCTTTCCGTTCTTTTGTCTTGTTTTTATTAATTTAGATATGCCACTTGGTACCATGAAAAGCGTTAAAGGAATAAACATCAAGACCCTTCCTAGACAAATTCTGTTAAATAGGGCAGAACCACAGTGTAGGACAATTCTCTAGATAGACTTGGCTCAACTATTTGTCCCTCTTCCTCACTTGTAGTTTTCAAGAGTATCAGTAGAGTAGGCTGGGAATACAATATTCTGAGATAAGGAGGGACTTGCCAGAACAGCTTGACCTCTGTTTCACTATCCACTAGAAACAACATACACTTCGATACTTTAGCCCAATGTTTCATGTTACCCGGGGTATAAAACTCAGGGCAGGCTGCCTTCTGGAGTACATCAGCTGTGGTGAAAAAGCAAAGCACACATAGACAAAACTCCATCAATTCTAGGAAACTTTTTGGCGCGTTGGAGGAAAAGCTCACAGTGAATTTTAGGCTTCTGTTTTCCCTTGCTGCCTATCCGTATCTTCTATTACACGAAGTAAGGTAATTCATTTTGTGTAGGTGGTCTGTCTCAACAGACTCAGACAAATTACCTACAGTGAGTCACACAGAGTACATCTTAGGTTGGTCGTAGAGCATTAACATAGATAGCTAAGTACACGTCAGGAATCTTAGAGAAGCACATTCTGCCAGCTCTATTCTTAAAACATATCCATAATCTGACCACTTATCACCATCTCCAATGATAATATTTCACTGTACACCACATCTTTTGTCCTACATTTCATTCTCCACATAGCAGCCATATGCTTTTTTAAAATATGTGAAACCATGTCATTCTCTTGCTCAATATCCCTACCAGTTTCTTAACTCACTCAGAATCAAATCCAAACTCCTTACCATGGACTATAAAGCTCCCATATGATCTGGTCCTGAACTTCCTTTCAGACTTTATTTCTTGTTTCTCTCCTCCTTACTCTCTACTCTAACCATCAGCATCCTCAACTAGCACAAAGGCATGAAGTACTTTTCTGTCTCAAGGCTGTTTCTCTCCCTGTACTTCTTCCTTCCAGAAAGCTATTTCCTTGGCTGTTTGCCTGCTGTGTTTTGATCTTGCCTATGCTCAAATGTCACCTTGTCAGTGTTAGTCACCTATCTAATACAAAAGTCCTTTCATTTTATTCCTTAGCTTCATTTTTTTCCTCTTACAGTATGATTATCACATTATGTTCTGTAATTTTTCATTGCTTAGTCTTATATGCCATCCAAGTCAGGGCTTTGTTTAGTTTTAACCACTGTATCTCAAGTACTAACAGCAAAGCAGGACACTTATTAAGCAATGACATTGCCCTA
The DNA here is from genome assembly GCA_963574655.1 of Perodicticus potto. Classification (NCBI taxonomy): domain Eukaryota; kingdom Metazoa; phylum Chordata; class Mammalia; order Primates; family Lorisidae; genus Perodicticus; species Perodicticus potto. Next base: position 41,074 of record CAUYRH010126470.1, read on the forward strand.
GGAATGAATTCAAGGTCAGACAATTAAGCTCATACTTAATTCAAAGTACTTCCCTTGGCTTAGTCCAAGCTTCACAGCAATTTTAGAACTCCTCTCTGGAATGGCCATCAGAGCTGTCATCATATAAAGTCTGACAATAAATTCACAAATTCATCCTAGAAAAAGTGCTACATACCTCCTTTCTGAATATCACTACGGTCACCAGATGGCCAAGGGGAGTACTTCGTGAACTTAATTGTCTGAGCTTGTAAATCTATTGTTGGTATTTTAATCTATTTAAGCCAAACAACAACAAAAAAGGAACTTATAGTGATATGAATAATTGGCCCAAACTATAAACCCTATTAGCATATTTCTCAAGTAGAGCTGAAGTCAACAGATACCACAACCAACTCTGAAAATGTGTAACGCTTATATAAGAAATTCAAGTAACCTTCAAATTGATGCTATATCTCAGTCTACTTCAAAAGTATAATGATGGCTAATGCACTTGAATGGATAGAGTGTAAAGTGTGATTATAGTTGACCTATAATTAGGTCAACTTAAAGAGGTAATCAATATAGGGAGGTAGTCAGCTATGGAGGTTCTACTGTATTAGATTTATTTTCATTGATATTTCTATAACAGAAGTTAATTTGAGTTGAGAGAATCATTTCAGGTAGTCAACAAAATTTCCTTTTGCCTGTTACATGATAACTGGATGCCGCTTGCTCATAGGAGCCTTTAGAAAACTTTAGAAGCCTTTAGTGTGAGATTCATCTCAGTCCTTTGCTTCTGCCACTTTGGCTGACAATAATACTGATGGTGGAGAGTCTTTGCTCTGGTTTAGGAAAACAGAAAACACTAATTTCCATTGACTGAAGATAGACATATAGCATGGCTCAAAATTTTCCCTGAAGTTACCCAATAGTCAACTTTCTGAATCAATAATTATCTATATTATTACAGGTTCTCAAAGAGGAAACAAAAATGTTTATGTAAATATTTACATAAATATTTTTTATTGTCATTAAGCATTAAGTTTAAACTCCTTGCCTGGAAGAAGTTACAGTAATTAGGAAAATTTAATAAATCATATAGTAATCCTCATAATTCTGTACAAAATCTCAGAATAAATAATGGTGAAACCACAGCTTACTGAAAATCACAAATGAAGTAGCATTCTTCAGGAGAATTTAATAGTGTGACAAGATAGTCACACTATTAAATGCACTTAACATATATTGTAGCACTTTTTTGCCATGTGGGTTTGAAACTGCATCCACCAGATGATGAGCATGTTTGTACTATTTGAGATTTGGTTTAGCCAACTGACTTTCTTTGGCCCATGGATGTAGAAGATATCAGTCTGCCAATACAGAGACTAGACTTAAAAAGGCATTGCATATTTCACTTTGTTTCTCTTGCCTAGGTAGGATGCTGGGTCTAGAAGAATATAAATCGTTTTTATACAGCCTTCTCAGCCAACCTGTACTTCTGCAATTCAAACATGTTGTTCACATAGATTTTGGAGCACAAAAGTATTATTGTTTACACCACTGAGACTTGTTCCACAACATTACTGTAGCTATATTTAACATAAAACTATACCCTAGTGTAGACAATATCAATAATTTGTGGAATGTGGCTTTGGTCAAAGAATGAAGAAACTTTTATAAAAAGCTGGAAGCATAAGAAAAAACTTGAAAAATGGTGGCCCGTGTCATATATTAGAGAATTATTTGATAGAACTTTTTCGTTTGATTACTTAAAAAATAGAAATTATTCCTAATAAATACATCATTTTAAAATGTACTAGAAAAAGGTAAACATAAGACTTGGCTACCCCAGCCTACATGCTGCTCTAACTGACCATAAAAAGAATAGGCTTAAGCAGTCATATCACATGACCCTATAGACTTACCTTGATAAATTTCAGTAATTTATACCTTCTGAGTTCAGAAGTACTTGGCTATATATTATTGAGGTGGCAATAGCTGAATGACCCATATTAGTCCCCAAAGCAAAAGACATTGGATAATGAAGATGAAAGTATGGTAAATAATATTTGTGCAGAAAATTTAAAAATATTTTTATATAGCTTGCTTATACCAACTATATATAAAACTATAAAATTTTCTCAGATATGTAACCTTTGTAACTTTATAACAAACACATTAAGAACCACTTCCATTTAAATATCATTCACATAAATGTGATACATAAATATCTGTCAGGTTAATAATGTGTATAATGGAAAAATACAGATATTACCTCTTATGAGAAAAAAAATCTATTTTCTATTTTTTTTTAATCTCAGTTGCAATGTTAAAAATGTTGTGTTTGTTGTTCAATTTATTTTCAGAAAACTTCACATTAATTTTGTTACAAATATAACTTTGTCATTGTAAATCACTCAGCAAATCGTAAAATATGTATGTCTATGTGTGTGTACATATACACACGCTCACACACACACACACACACATATATGTATAAATAAAACCCCCAAATTCATCACTCAGACTGAAAAAATTCAAAGGTTTGTATTGTGTTGATATGCTTCTAAATGGATGGATAAATAGTGAGGTAAAAACTACAGAAGATAAGTATGTATAAATAGGCTCTGGCTGCACATTTGAATGCATAATAGATTTTTAATCAAATTTTCATTGTAATAATGTAAGTTCATTTGCAGTGCAAGAAATAATATGGAGATATCCCTTAGATATTTTGCCTAGTTTTCATAAGCAGTTAGCTTTTTGAAATACCATAGTCAGTATAAAGTTAAAAACTATTGGCATTGATACAATTCATTATTAATATGTATTAATACATTTAATATCTTAAAACACTCTAATTTTAATTTCTACCATTTTTTAACATCAATAACATTAAAAAATGCTACTCCTTGACATCTCTGTCCCTACTGCTTTCAATTCTTGATGTCACAACATATCTTTATATATTAGTGTGCCCAGGACATAAACTAATCAGTTTTTTCAAATAAATGTATTGTCCATATGTGTAGAGAGAAAATGTGGAGTTATATCTTGGACTAAAGACTAAGGATCCCAGTCAAAAATTTCTAGTTTTTAATTCATATTAGTTATCTTACATGAAATACTTTGCAATATTTATGAACTTTCACCTTTTAAAAATTATTTTATTCACATCTGGATAGACTCTTCAGTGTTTTCATTTTTCTTCATCTCTTTTTATTACTGACATTCATGGGCTGAGAAAGTATCACATTAACTACCATATATGTGAAGATGTGAAATAAATATTTGAAAAAGGAGGATATTGCATATTGTAATAGTTTCTGAAAATGCCGTACAAACAGCAATGTGTAAAGGATAATAAATGTCCGTTATTCAGTTATGTGTAAATTACAAACAAAAAAAGCATATTGACAGAAAGAAAGATCTGAGGTTATGACACATGAACACTATCTTTTAACATCTTAAGTAAACTGTTTGTATACTTTTGCTTGTGTCAGAACCCCCTTCAGGTATATTTTATGCTTTACTTTCCATGTTATGATTGCTAACAACAGAGAATAATCTTTTGTTTATACAAATTTTCTTCATGGTGCTGTTAAACAAACATGTCTCAAGTCATAACATAACTTTCATTTCTTAGGTAATGAACAAAATTAAGGCAATAATTTTAATATCACATATTTTAATGGTTAGTTTGTGAAGAGTTTTCCGAATGCAACTTACATGTAATGCAATGTAGCTTTTTCTTCCTTTCTGAACCCAGTTGTTTAACTATTGATGTTGAAGTTGCTCTTCACTGGTCTTTTCCTTACACATATTATATTCCAGCAAAGGTGGGCTTTCTGATTAAGATATTTATATCCTTTTAATTAAACACTTGTACTATATCCTCCCAGTTCTGAATAGAAGGACATTAGAGCTACATCATGTAATGTTATCCTCCAAAGCTCCTTCCTGCCAGCAATGAGCATTCCCTACAGGAAAATCCCTAGAGAGGTGATCTATTTTCTCCTCAGGGTAAAATTCACAAACTATATTTTCTTAAGAGTCTAATTCTGTGATCTTAAGTTTCAATAATTTATCCTAATGCCTTCTTTGCTATTAACATATCTACTAAAAAAGAAAATATGAGTTGTTTTCTAATCACTAACTTTCCTTGCAAAACAAAGAGAAAAAAAAAGGCATAGACTTAATTAGAATATAATTCACTACATAACTCCCCAGAGAATCTTTACTTGCTAATGTATGTTTTCTTAGATGACAGCATTTTTTTTGTAATGCAACTAAGAGTACTTGGTGTAGAGTCTCACTTCTCAGTCCAGTAACACTGGCTACTCAGACGTTGTGGTAAGATGTGATCAGAGGATGCTGAGGAAAGGAAACATAAGTAGATAAGTTAGGGAACAGGGAGCGGTAAGGGGGTAGAAGTAAAGCAAAGGTAAAAATAGTGTAAAAGAGAGTGGTGTCAGCAACGTGGTGGACTGAGAAAGTCCAAGCATTCATTTCCTTCACATAAACATAAACACACACACACAAGCAACAGACCAAGACTTAATCATAAATAGAAATCTGAATATATAAATGATAGTTGATTAAGTCATTAACCAAAACTCCCAATAACAACAAAAATCCCAGGAACAGATGGCTTCACTAGCAAATATTTAAAAAAGAATTAATACCAATCTTTCTCAAACTTTCAAAAATTGAAGTGATAGGAACACTTCCTAAGTCATTCTATGAGGATAGCATTACTCTGATATCAAAAAAGATAAAGTCATTTTCAAAACTAAATCAACATCCATTTTGAATATAGAAATAAAAAATAGACAACAAAATGCTAGCAAATCAAGTTCAAGAGCATATTAAAAGGATTATTCACAATGACTAAATGGAATTTACTCTAGAGTACAGGACAGTTCAACATATAGAAGCCAAGCAATGAAATAGAACACATTAATAGAATGAAGGAAAAAAACATGCATGATTATCTCAATTGAAAGAGAGAAAATATTCGATAGAATTCAACATCATTTCATGACAAAAATACTCAACAAATGAAAAATAGAAAGACAATGCTTCAACAAAATGAAAGTTATATGTTAAAGGCATTCAATTAACATCATACTTAATGCTGATACTTTTTACTCTAAAATCCAGACCAGGCATACATGCTCACTTTTGACACTATTTCAACAAAGTATTGAAAGATGTAGTCAGACTAATTAGGAAATAAGACATTCAAATTAGAAAGCAATAAATAAAATTATCTCTGTTCACAGAAGACATAATCTTATATAGAAAACCCTAAATATTCCACATGGGGAAAAAAATTACAATATGTGAATTTGGAAAATCTGAAGGATACAAAATCAAACCCCCAAATCAACTGTATTTCTATACACTAACAGCTCACAATTTGAAAAAGAAATTAAGAAAACAATTCCATTTATAGCATCAAAAATAGAAATAAAACAAAATACTTAGAAATAGTCTTAACCAAGGAGGCAAAAGATTGGTATACTATACCAAAAAAAAAAAAAAAAAAAACCTCCTTAAAGAAATTTAAAAAATTAAAAATACGAACTGGAAGATATCCCGTACTCATGGAGTGGAAGACAATATTTTTAAGATGTCAATCCTATACAAAATGACCCACAAAAATCAATAAAATCTCTCTGAAAATCACAACTTTTAAAAAAAAAAAATAGAAAAACCATCCTGAAATTTGTATGACATTTCAGTGGACCTCAAATAGACAAAATAGTCTTGGAAAAAGAAGAAATAAGATGACTCACACTTTCTTATGTCAAAACTGACTATAAAGCTACCGTAATCAAGAGATTAATACTATAGGAAACTAAGAAGTTTCACTTTGTGAATAGTTCTGATGGTGAATCATGCTGATAGCTGCACAACAATGTGAATGCACTTAATGCCACTGCACTGTACACTTAAAAATAGTCAAAAGCACATTTTGTATTTCTTTACAGAAAAAATAAATCTATGTATTTTAGAATTCATATTACAGTTTGAAATGAGAATTCCTGTCTTTTGGAAATTATTGTAAGGGCTCCATTTGTCCCCATTCACTTCTAATTCAGTCCAAGCCACTGGAATATAAGGTTCAAAAGTATAAGAATAAATATCATCACATTGCAAAGAAATAATTTTTGAATACTTAATAGCCATTGTATTTGGCAGCAATAATAAATGAAAAAAAAGGAGACAAAATGTTAGCACTGAAGTAGAAATGTAAATAGTACTTAATAGAAAATGTGGTAAGCACTGGATGAATTGCACACTCAGGGTGCAGAAACCCTGATTGTGTTTTGAGATACACTGAAGATAAATGTGATAAATACTGTGCCTTTAATGGCTTACCCAAGTGTTAAATACCCAAGTATTTTTCATTTTTAAGATTAAAATTATACTTGTAATAATTTCACTATAAAACCACTTCTAACTGGTGGTAAATACCCCATTAAATTGTTGTAAACCAACTAACGAAAAAAATAGAAACGATACAGTATGAAGTGGGAAGAGATGCAATCAAACCATTTATCTAAAGTGCTTCCTGCATTTGCACTTTGATAGAAGGTATTGCTATGGCAACTTAATTATTTTGAGATATTCAGAGATTACAGGGAAATATCACACTGTTGAAAATCAACATTTTAACTTTTATTATTAATCCTACTTTTAATGTAAAGATGATACATGTTTGTCTTGTTTTTTTCAATTTTTTAAAAAGATAAAATACAAAGATGGGCAGGGCATGGTGGCTCACACCTATATTCCTAACACTCTGGGAGGCCAAGGTGGTGGATTGCCTGAGCTAATGGTTTTGAGACCAGTTTGAGCAAAAGACTTCATCTCTATAAATAGCCAGATGTTGTGGTGGCTGCTTGTAGTCCCAGCTACTCAGGAGGCTGAGGCAAGAGGATTACTTGAGTCCAGGAGTTTGACGTTGCTGTGAGCTATAATGTCACATCACTCTACTGAAGGTGACAAAGTGAAACCGTCTCCAAAAAAAAAAAATAAAGACACTGTCTAAAGGTAAATTCTTCAAGAACAGTAATTTCAGAGGGAAAAAATAAAGAAAAACAACTATTCCCAAACTTTGCCATCCTATATAGTTCTTATCCCCATGTGTCAGTGAGCAGAATTAAGGTCAGAGAGAGGTTAAGGAAAGTAATCCCAAGAAAATATTAAAAAGCAAAAAAATAGTATGTGGCTTTGGAAAATGAGAAGCAGGTAAAAGGATAGCATTTCAGCCTTTAAAAAAATCTACCATTTATGAAGTGTCATGAACAGAAAACTTCTCTGAAGATGACAAATGGCCAAAAAACACATAAGCAACCAAGACAACCTTTATAGAAATAGAGACTTCTTAAGAAATTAAAAATTGACCTTCCATATGATCCCATAATTACACTGCTAGGTATTTACCAGAAGAAAAAAAATCATTTTATTGTTTAAGATAATAATCTATATTGTACAAAGATATTTGCACCAGAATGTTTATTGCAGCTCAGTTCATAATAGCCAAGTTGTGGAAGCATCCCAAATGCCCATCAGTCCATGAATGGATTAACAAATTATGGTGTATGTATACCATTTAATACTTATTCAGCCATTAAAAAAGATGGAGACTTTATATCTTTAATGTTTACATGGATGGAGTTGGAACATAATCTGCTTAGTAAAGTATCTCAACAATGGGGGAAAAAATGTATCCAGTGTACTCAATACTATCATGAAACCAAAATATAAATACATATTCATACAAATGATAAAACACAAATATAGTCTAGCAAGAGGGAAGGGAGAGAAAGGAGGGGGAGAGAAAGGAGAGAAAGAGGGGATGGGAGAGCGGAGGGTTATTGGTGGGAGGAGCGAGGGCATTTGCTGGGATCTCACCTAATGTGCACAATGCAAGGGTACACTGCAAAATAACCAAAAGTGAACTATGTATGTCTTACCACAAAAAATAAGTGAGGTGATGGCTATGTTAGTTTAAGCATTCCACAGTGTATATCAAATCATCACATTGTATCCCACACAAATGTATAGTTATGATTTAATAAAAAATAAACCCCCTTGAAATATAAAATCTTCAAAAATAAGACCCAATATAACAATGAATCATGATCCTGCAAGTATTTCTTTTACAGAAAATAAAAGTTTAATCCAATCCAATTTTTCTGCCAGCCACATATGCCCTAGCTCCTATTTAGTGTGGGAAAGAGGCTGGTGGATTGCTTGTAATTATCCCATAGTTTTAAAAGAGAAAGACAAATATGAATTCACTTGATTATTTTTATCTGTTCAAAAATATCTAAAATTTAGAATAAACTTGCATGTGTTGAACAGAGTATAAAATGGTTTTTCACCATCTTGCATGTATTGCACACAGTATAAAATGGTTTCTCTCCATCTACCTTTGTTATTTCTTCTGCTGCAAACCATGCAATCCTTTGTTGGCTTTTCTTTTTTCATTTTTCATTATAAAATGCATCTTCCCATTTAGTTTTTCCTCAGTGTCAGAAAATAATGGTCTTCCCCTCTTTATTGAATTTGTTCCTCATATTGCTCACAAGCTGAGTGATGAGATTTATCCTGTATGAAAGGTCTACACTTTTTTTCCACTCTCTTTATCTAATGAGTAAAGGCTGCAACTTCCATCAGCTAGCGAATAATTTTTTCCATTTGTGGGACTCCCTGGTAAATCTGTATCATCCACAATACTGATCATCGTCTACTCTGCTCATAAACTTTGTGTATTTTAAAGTAACTTTTTTTTTCAAATTGAACAGGCTATTTCTTCCTATAATCAGTGATCAACTGTGTTTGAGGGCCAAAGAATATACTCAGCACTGTCATTAACTTCTTGACATGGAATGAGAGGCACATCATTTCATATCACATTGATAGGCACCTAATTCATACTCCTGAAGTTTCTAATTTTTCAGATCGTTTGGATAATCCTTCCTAGAAGCCATAACTTTCCATAATATGTATTTTCATTTTATGTAATTCCTGAGCAAGTTGAGGGCTTGTCTCAAACCTATCAGTGTACATGTGATAGCCTGAAGCACTCTTATGTGCTCAAGAAACTTGTGCCAAGTGAATCACTATTCGAGATGTAAATGACAAATCAAGACAAATAAAACTTTGTTCTTGTCTTACCATAATAGAGAATGTGAGAAAACACAAAACAGAATAAAAAGTGTCTGATGTCTGACATTGGAGTGGAACAGAAAAATCATTATGTTGCACAATGTCTGACATGGGATCAGAAAGGGTTAAGAATCACTTATAATGGTGGTTCACTCATCTTCACGTAGGTTCTTCACGGTATAGGAGACTGACACACAGGTAAAGTCATGCAACTGCTATAAGGAAAAAGGGTATTGATAGGCATGTGTATAATTAAATGACTCTGTAGAGAAAATGCAATGACTGAGTAAAGAAATTTCCCAAAAAAACTAGAACAAAATATTTCAAACTCAGACGTAATATTTAGCAATTTCCCTGCTCTACAGAGTAAAATAGTTTCTCACCATCTTGCATGTATTGCACACAGTATAACATGGTTTCTCTCCATCTACTTTTGTCATTTCTTCTGCAATAATTTGGGTAATATTTAGCAATTTCTATAGAGATTATTATTAATACAAATACACCCTACAAAACTTGCATCTGGTTAGAGGTCAGTAAAAGAAAGATTAGTCAGATGAAAATTCCACTTGAAGCCTTCATTTTTTTTTTTTAAACTAGAAATGAAGAATCTTTAAGAAGTCACTTTTTTAAGTCCAGCACATGTTTAGTTATTGAGGACTTTCCTGAAAATGAAATATCTGCTTGAGAAAATTAGAAAGGGCTTAGAAAGTGTAAATTATATATACATATAACCTCAATATTTCTGTGGCTTCAAATAACTCAACCCCCCACCCTGCCAACACAGTCTGACATAGTTGGTCATTACCTTGACTATTTTCTTCCAAGTGAGAAGTACCCAAGGTTCCTCCATTTGGTGGCTCTACCTTCCCTATGATTCTGAGTCCTCTCCATTTAGCCAACAGACAGAAATAGAATGGAAAATGGAATGTGGGAGGTTTTCATGAACAAGGCTTTAAAGTGGTACATATCATTTCTGCCTACACACTCTTGACTATAATACAGTCATATGGCTACTCCAAAAAATAGGATAATTAGCTGTGTGTCTGATAAACAGCTAGTAACTTGGGAATTTATCTCTTCATAAATAAGGATTTCTATTTCCTGAGTTTATTTGCTGTAAGACTAATACAAGATATTATATTCACATTATCAAATGTCTGCTTTCAGGCCATTGCATGTGAATATGTTTGTGTGTGTATATACATATATACACATATATGATTTTAATAAATATTATCTTGCCAAAATATTATAAAACAAAAGTTTGCTTTCACTCTCATATTACTCTTTTAGCATCATCTTTCTGGCTCACGGTGCACATCCTTAATAACTTCAGACTTACATCAGAATATAGTGCTCTCATCATTACATCACATCCAACTCTTTCTAATACACTAAAACTCTCAACTTCTGGATTTCTAAAAGGAAATTCAAATTTCAAAGTGCACATGTCTATTATTCCGATAGTATTAGGACTATCTACTGAGTTGCTGATACGCTGAAGTCTTAATGGGAAATAGTGTAGTGCTCTCACAAAATTATCTCTGAATCCACTGCATCAGAATCACCTGAGGCTATTTAAAATAAGAACCAGAAATTGAAAATTACAATCTCCCAGGTAGATAACTGAAATTTGTATTTTAAAAACCACTTCCAACTGACTCCAATTTTTAGAACTATAGTTTTAGTGGCAATGTCTTCCAAGATAACATATTTTGACTATTACAGTGAACTTAATATGATTTCAATACAACTGGCCACATAAGAAATATTACATAGACTTCAACATACATTAAGTAAAACAATTGTTCTCCCTATAAAACTTTAATACTATCAACTCAGACAAACACCCAAGAAGCAAACATCTCTTTGCATTCTAAGACAATAAGTGTGACTGTTAAACCAGGCTGCCATTTATTTGTTTTTTGCAAGTAAATAAGAAACTCAGGTCAAAAAAAAAAAAAAAGCAAACTGTTCATAGCAATCAGAACTACAAAAAAGTAAGATGAGGTTCCCGTAGCTTCCAGGTGTCTTCATAATTGAAATTATTCCTTAAAAAATAAAGCAAAATAAAGTTATGAAGAATGATGCCTGACAAACAGTTCAGAATATATGTACACGTATATATATTTTTAAAATATTTGACACTCAAGATACCTAGTTAGTAAAACTAAAACATCAAATAGCTTATAACCTAAACTGACAAAATACTAAATATTAAATATTACCACATATTACAAAATATTAATAACATTTTTAACTTTAATTGCAATAGTACTTTTTTAAAAAGTACTTTTAAAAGTACTATTTTAATTGGGAAGTAATTTAATAGACATTTCCCTTAAAATTCAGACCCTTACTTATCAGGGGCTTAGTTTCTGAAGATACCTAACATGTAATGCAAAAGTCCAAATCATTGAATTATTTGGGTATAAAAGTTATGCCTTGTAGGACAGAGCCCTATGCTTTTAGTTCACCTCCTATAAAAAGATGCATAATATACCATATAATGATGACTATTAGGAATTACTAACTCTTCCGTTAAAACTTTTTTTTATCATTTCTATACTTTTACATCACCACCACTAGCACACCAAGAGTTGAATTTAATTAGTGAATTAGTTCCTGAATATTGTTGAGATGGGAGTAGATGTGGGAGTGGACAAGGTAAAATAAAAAATCTTTTTATAACACTAACTAAACATTTTTTAATCAAATAAAATTTTTACTATCAGTTTCTCAAAAAAATTAGAACAGCCTATTGCTAATACCAAGGGTGACATAGGCACCTAATACATAGCTCCTCTTATCTTTAAACTCCAGTAATTGCTAAATATTAACATTAAATTTATTGTGGCAGTTATAAAGGTTTTTTGAAAAACCATATTCATTTTGCTAATTGAAGTGAAATAAGTCACTATTCTTTAATATGGACATTTTGTATTACAGATGAGGTAGATTTTTTCCCTCCTATTTTCAATGGTTAACTTTTTTTTTTCTTTGCAGTTTTTGGCTGGGGCCCAGCTTGAACCTACCACCTCCGGTATATGAGGCTGGCGCTCTACTCCTTTGAGCCACACGCACTGCCCTCAACGGTTAATGTTTAAAACTACAATAAGAAAGCTATTACTCAGGCACAATGAGGTGTATTTGCATTGCTGAAACTACTTTCCAATCAATGTTCTCAGAAAGCCATGTGCTTTCAGTAAAATATATCAAAAAGCCCTGAGCTATGGAAAAGGTGGTTCATTGTTCTCCAGCAGGTGTGTACTTGTTTTGATTAGTCACTTGTTTTGATTAGTAACTGTTACCATCCAGGAATACTACAATAGTGGCATTGAACTGCTTTAGGGATTACTTTGGTGTATAAAATATGCAGCTGTTAATAATTATGATCACCATATAGTAAGTAGAAACAAATTTTTTTAAGTAGCAGTATTTAAGTAGTAAGTTAATCCCCAAATGGGAGCTCCATTCTGGTACCACTTCAATATATATAAATGTTTCTAATTGTCTAAATGGATTTTGGCTTTTCAGTTGCTATCATTATAGTAAGTCCCAATGATAAGCAACAATTACTCAGGGAGATGTGTTTACTTCAGAATAGAAGCATTTGTATTTCTTTATAAACGCACATTCTGCCCAAAACTCATAAATGTGACACTCATCGATGTGAAACTCATCGATGTGATAGTTTTTATTCTGATAGATTTGTTTTGTTTTGCAGTTTCTAGCCAGGGCTGGGCTTGAATCTGCCATCTCCAACACAAAGGGCGGGCACCCCACTCATTTGAGCCACAGGCCCCGCCCTTTTAGTTTTTTTTGTTTGTTTGTTTGTTTTTGCAAAAGTGGGAAAGAAGACTTCAACAGGTTTTGGTTTCTCAGTGAATACTTTGACTCCCTACAAAAATCAGGGTAAAGATAAAAAGGCCCTGTAAACTCACTACTCCCAATTCTTCCCTTGTATTTCCTGCTCCAAACTTTGCTTGTCCACTTACATTCCCCATTAGACATGTCTTTTACTTGCTGAAATTCACTCATGATGTTTACATGATTATCCCTGGTGCTGTCAAAACATTTTGATTCTTTGTTCTTAACAATAAGTTATTTAATAGAATTGGTTATTTCCCTTTCCATCTTCAAATTTAAATTCAGAGACAGTACCACTAATTTTTTTAAGTCTAAGAAATTATGTTAAGCACATAGCTGACATTGAATAAATGTTTGATGAAAAGTGCCTCTGGATAATTACATCTACTTAAAATTTGGCTCAAGCAGCTTTCTGAAAAATCTTCCCTAATACTGCCCAATAAGCATTCACTAAGTACTTCTAAAGTACATTCATTTGTGGATGCAAAGGTATGTCCTGTCCCCGCACAGAGGAATTAGGAGAACAAATGATTAATGGCAGTTATCTGTATGTAAAGAAGCCTGATAACCTTCAAGCAGTCACTCTCACTTCCTCCTCTCATCTCTACTGTCATTTTATGTATAAACATATACATACCATACATACCATATTTTGTCCCATGTAATGTTCACTTTTTGACGAATTTTGTTAGGGAAAAATAAGGATGCACATCATACATTGGTACTATTACTACTGGTACAAAAAATTTCTTGTACTTTGTATCTGTTTTTGTGTTTTGTAATTATTTCTTACATAAGATTTCTTACACCAAATGTTAAAAAATAAATGCTAAAACTCCTTTATAATACAAAACACAAGTACCTAAACATTAAAAAAAAAAATTAAAATATTCAGGAAAAAATTTTTTCCCAGATATTTTGGGCCAAAAATGTGAGGACTTTTTTGATTGAAGTTCCCTACTGAATTTATTATTTCTGTCCTTTTCATTTCTTCCTTATATGGACAATGAAACAAAGTTAAGCATTGCAGTCATTATTAACAGAATTTTAAACTAGAAACCCATACATTTTCTCCCCGGCAGTCTATTATGTTTATATTGGAACAGAATGAAACAACCCGAGATAATGTTATATTTCAGTAAATAGATGATTTCAAATTACTCTTATTTCTAGAGGATCTTGATGGCATAATCTAGACTATGGAAACTACAGACCAGCCTCTGTCCACAAAGAGAAGTTATTTTCTAAGTACACATAAAACATAAATTATTGTTCAGTGATTAGTCATATGACGAGGTTAAAAAGTTAATATCACTGCTTTTTAAAGAGATCAATAAAATTGAAATGTATGATTGGTTCTTATGATTAAATCCAAAGTTTTATAATTTCATGTATTGAATAACATGGGGAATCTACAGTATAAACACTCATTTTTTACATAAAACAATTTATTCCACTTCATGATTTTTTAGCACAAATATTTATGTACTAAATTTTATATATAGATATATATTTTTTTTTCTTCTTTTTTTCTGCAGATAGTTTGGTCTGTCACCAAGCCTAGAGTATAAGGGTATGATCACAGCTTCCTGCAACCTCAAACTCCGGGGCTCAAGCAATCCTCCTGCCTCAGCCCCCTGATTAACTAGCTGGGACTATAGGTGTATGGCATTACACATGGCTAATTTTTTCTATTTTTAGTAGAGACAGGTTCTTGCTCTTGGTCAGGCTGGTCTCATATTCCCAACCTCAAGCAATTTACCTGACACAACCATCCAGAGTGTAGGTTAGAGGAGTGAGTTACCACACGGGGCCAGTTATATGCATTTCTAAGGTTTAATTCTTTTAACATTTTCATGTAATAATCTTATATTTTGAATAGTCCTTTCATATTCTGAAAGTATAATACTGAATTATCTCTTATTTTTTCTATCTCAATACATGACTTTATGGTAGGCATAGGAGCTCATACCACTAATCCCAGCTCTTTTGGTGGGCCTAGACAGAAGGACCGCTAGAGACCAGGAGTTCACCAGTTTAAGCAATATAACAAATCCTGTCTCTACAAAGTAAAATAAAATGAAAAAATAGGCAGGCATGGTAGCATGAGCCAGTAGTTCCAGCTACTTGAAAAGCTGAGGCAGGAGTCTCACTTTGTTGCCCGTGGTAGTGTACTGTACCGTCACAGCTCACAGCAACCTCAAACTCTTAGGCTTAAGCGATTCTCTTGCCTAAGCCTCCGGAGTAGCTGGGAACTACAGGCCCCCACCACAACACCCAGCTATGTTTTGGTGGTTGTTGTCATTGTTATTTGGCAGACCTGGTGGCTGGGCTCAAACCCACCAGCTCTGGTATATATGGCTGGCACCCTAGCTGCAGAGCTACAGTCAAGGAGCCAAGAGACTCTCTTGAAGTCAGTTTACATTTAAAAAACATCAATTCCTGGGGTGGTGCCCGTGGCTCAGTGAGTAGGGCAACGGCCCTATATATCCAGGGTGACGGGTTCGAACCCGGTCCTGGCCAAACTGCAACAAAAAATAGTCGGGTGTTGTGGCAGGCGCCTGTAGTCCCACCTAGGCCGGAGGCTGAGGCAAAAGAATTGCCTAAGCCCCAAAGCTGGAGGTTGCTGTGAGCTGTGATGCCGCTGTACTCTACCGGGGGTAATAGAGTGAGACTTTGTCTCAAAAAAAAAAAAATCAACTCCCACACATGGGTATAATTACTATACAATAAATTAATTACGCACATTTTAGGCAAGTGTTTTTAAAAGTCTACCTGACAATTTAAAATGTAGAAATGTGTATGAATCTAAACTCAAATCTTTACACGTACATTGTATTGCAAAGCTCCATGAAGATTATTTTTTTAATTACAGTTATAAAGTAACAAATAAATTCTACTTCCCCATAGGGACAGTTTTAAAAAAAAGACCAAGAAAATTCCACAAGATGTTAATTCCACATATACTGCCTTCAGGGATGGGGAACCTGCTGCCTTAAGGGAACTTGCAGACTTCCTGGTCCTCAAGTGTGGCCTTTTGACTAAATCCAAATTTCACATAACAAATCTCTTTATTAAAAATGGGTGCAGCAGAGAAAGATGAAGCTTTTCTTGACTCCTTTATTACTTAAAAAGAACGATTTTGAAATCAGAAGCCCACAGATTCCCTACCCCTGCTAGCTTATTCACAGTTTCAAAACCAAAGTGTACCAGTGGGACATGTTAATTAGTGAATTACGAACTCAAACACTAGTTCCTCAGGACCCAATATTCAAAGTCTCAAAAGGGTCATTTAAAGACTAAGGCTAGGAATAATAAGATCAATTTATTTCTTACTTCTAATTCAAAACTTAGGTATTGAAGAAGTGACAAACACAATTTAGTTAAATTCTATATGACAGGAATGAGCTATATTAACCTCAGGAAGGCTCTAAAATGGAAGAAAGTAAACACTGTGAAAGTAAGTAGTTACTCCATTTTCAAAGTTAGCAGAAACTTCTCAGATGTTATTACTAATTCAACATACTTTGGAGATTATCTGTTTTACTCCCCTTTGGAACTTTACGTCCATGAAAACAATACCTCAATAAAATATATAATCGCAACTTTACAAGAATACATACTGACAGCACAGGGGGAAAAAGGCACTTATTTTTAAGGGATATTCAAGACCTTTCTTAAATCACCACTACTGCAAAAAGTACAAGTTTAGCACTAGAAGAAACAAAGAGTAGCAGAAATTTGTCTTATGGTGGCAGGATAGAATATTCAATAAACTTAGTTAAATTTCAAAAGTCTACAAATAGAAAAGTGTACAGATTAGCTTTGCTGACTATCCAGATAAAAAATATTTGCTGACAGGAGTATGTCACAAAAATAAAGGCATTTGGGGGTGCCAGCCCCATATACCTAAGGGTGGCAGGTTGGAACCCAGCCCTGGCCAAACTGCAGCAAAAAAATAGCCAGGCACTGCAGTCCTAGCTACTTGGGAGGCTAAGGAAAGAGATACGCCTAAGCCCAAGAGTTGGAGGTTGCTGTGAGCTGTGACACCACAGCACTCTACCGAGGGTGACAAAGTAAGAGTCTGTCTCTAAAAAAATAATAAATAAATAAATAAATAAATAAATAAATAAAGGCATTCATAAAGAATTGTAGGATGGTATTTTGAATAAGTTTTCCCTCTCTGGTTCTACCAATTATTTGCATGGAAAAGGTCAGAAATATTGCCTTCAATGTATTAAGAGGATTTTCAATATTTTGAACTTGGCCTGAAAAAAATATTTAGGAAAATATGAAAGGAACAAAAGTCACAGCATATAAATAAAATGCCTTTTTGGGTGTAACCTCTGAAATCTCATATAATCCTCTAAGTCACACTTAAACCTGAAATACCTCAGGAATGTGTTCTGTTCCTTTTCCATTTTTTTTTTAACCACTTACATTTTCAACAAATGTTGTGTAACTACACTCTATGGATTTTCCTTGAGTCTGGATTTAGTGGACAAAAATGAAAAAATCCCTTCTAAGAGCATATACAATAATTACATCTACACATTTAAAATACGTATGTATATGAATGTATGTAATTATAAAAAAATTATAAAAAGGAATTCATAGGTTTCATTATTTGAGCCAAATGAAATACAATAAATAAAATTACAAAATTTGGTGGCCTAAAAATCACAATGAAAAGTATTTTAAATCCATTTAGGAACTAAACACTATCCTAAACATATGTGAAAAGCAAAAGCAATAAGAGAAACTTCCTTGATTCAAAATAAAATCAATACTAAAATCACAACCTATTTAGAAATAATAGATGGTCTACTTACTAAGACATGAGATAGTATCTGACTGGTAATCAAATAAAAATATGCACACTTAAATGCATTTATTAGAATATCAAAAATGTCTACCCAAAATTAGTTATTAAAATTATACAAATATTGAAAAATAAACCAAAGAAAGCCAAAGTAAATAAAGACAATAGGAAAATAATAAAAAGAACATATTAAAAGCAATATTAAAGAATATAATGACAAAGCTTGTGCTTTTGAAACACAAAACAGAAAAAGGTTTTGGAAAATTCTAAAAAGAGAGAAAATAGACAGCAGTAATGAAAAATGATATAGCATACAGACACAAGGAACATTAAAAATATATGTATTTTAAACTTTTATAAATGGTATTAGGGCCCACAAGAAATTGGCAGAAGTAAACAAAAATCCTCTCAATTTTATACTAGGCCACAAATATAAAGTTAAGGAAACATGGGAAGTTCACAGTAAAACTATACAAACCATACTAATAAACAGGGAGTATGAGGCCCACAAACTTGTAAATTATGACACTTTCAAACACTGATGATAAAATGTCTACCTATATTATGTTTAAGGTAATAAACTCAAAATGTAAGCCAAAACAAAACAAAAAAATCTAAAAATAGATTAGGGTCTAATGCAACTTCTTGATAAAAAAAAGATTCAAAAATGAAGATTTGATTAAACAATAGATTGGCTGGATACAGTTAATACAACAGACTTAAAATATCTAGAATGAAATCTGGAGGGAAGGATAAATACAAAAGAGTCTACATGATGTGACGATTAGAAAATCTAATTGATGTCTAACTGATATCTTAGAAGCTAATACTTTTTAAAGAGATAAAGCTGAAAATATTCTAGAATTTTTAAAAACTGGCAATTACCAAACTATTCATAACATCACACAACTACAGAGCACCAAAGACAAAAAGATGTTTTAAGTAACCAGTAGGCAAAAGATGAGGTCATAAAAAGGGCTTTTAGGCTGGCAATGACTTGTCAGCAGTAAAAGCTAGATGACTATGGAAAAATTATCTTTAAAGTGATAAGTGAAATTGCCTGTCTACCAAACATTCACTACATAATGAAAACTGTCAAGAACAAAATGAAAATATTTCCACACTAAGAAAACTAAACAAACCACAGGCCCTACCTAAAGGAAATTGAGACATTTCAGATAGGAAAATTTTTCTGTATGAAAGCTCTGAAAGAGTGGGATGATCCACCAAGGGACTTCCATTTATTAAGAAGAGGACCAGGATTCTTCAGAATTAACTTTAGACTTTGCTAACAGTTTACCAAAAAACAATAAGAAGAAAATGACTAAAAATAAAAAACTAAAAGGCATAAAAAGAATGTTTAAAAAGACGGAACAAAAACTTATATAAATCCAAATCATACATACAAATACTATGAACCTGGAATCTTTAGCCATATCTTTTAAACACTGTATATAAGTAATACACATAAGCATAAAGGTTAAAACTCAAAAAAGATTGAAGCTCAAGAAGAAAGATATGCCAGGCAAAGGTAACCAAAAGAATTAGCAAAGTTATAATATTAAAATTATTTACACTTCAAAACTAAAAACACTAGCCTAAACACTATACAATAATCAAAGTTCAGTTCAGACCTGTAAACTTGTACATACCTGAATAAACTAGCTACAAAGCATATAAAGTACAGTGAATAGAAATAAACAAATTGGCTTCTCTTTGAATTTGTGGGGCTTATTTCCTTTTTCCTAGGCTGTTGGTTGCTGGACGGGAGGAGAGATGAGGGCAAGTCAACTCCCACCACCTTAGCAGCCTCTGTGGGGGTTGTAGGAGCAAATCTGCCCTCTTTTCTTTTCCAGGGCCAGCAGCCTGGGAAGGCTGTAACTAAGTATTAAAGAACTACTTCAGTTTATAATGTAGAACAGTCTGTGGATCAGTGGTTCTCAACCTGTGGGTCATGACCCACAAGAACTGTATTAAAGGGCCGCGGCAGTAGGAAGGTTGAAAACCACTGGTATAGATGGACTGTTAGAGCTTTTGCAGATGTACTGAAAAAAAAAAAAAAAGCTGATGACAAAGTTGCAGAAAAGGGTAGAAGCAATTTCACGAAAACTTATTTGTTAACTGTTTTAGTGAAGACAATAAATTAAGACTCTGATATACAAAATAGGTCCAAAGTTATAGACCATGTTTATAATCTCTACACACTTATGACCCATAAACATAAATACTGAAAGAATACTTCATAAGCAAAAGAATTCTGCTATAAACATTCCCTTTATTCCAGAAATACCTCTGTAGACTAGAATAGACTTAAAGTACATTGGATTTTGAGAAGAGATAACACAAAAGAAATCATAAATCCCCTGTAGGCTATTCAAATAGTGATGAATACACTTGGCATTCCTTATTAGTAAATGTAAATATTTTTAGTAATAGTATAAAGAAATATTAAAGCTAATTTTGAATGAAAAAAACCCCAGAAAAGCCAAATAAAAAATCCACTATCATAGTTAGAGACTTTAACACACCTTTCACAGGTGATATTCAGTCAACCAAAAATTATGAAAAATTGAAAAAAAAACATCAGATATATAGGACACATTACATAAAATTCTAAAATACACTCTTCCCAAATCCACACGAAACCATAAAAAAAAAGGCTATAATAGCTTTCCTCAAATTACAAAGTTTTATATAGATGACATTTTCTGACCAAATTAAACTACTCTGTCCTCCTACAAACATATAGAAGATCAAGTCAATTTTCAAAGAAACTCATGAATCAATGAAATAATCATAACAAAAACTGAAAATGCTACAAATTGAATAATTGCGAAATACTCAGTTGAAATTAGATGATTATCTATAGCCTTGAAAGTTTAAAATCCAAATACATGAGTTTATCGTCTGATAAAAATGAGGTTACAAAAAAATGTACATCTCCACTCAAAAATAGAAGGGAAGAAATGATCACGATATCATGAGAATTCAGTGAAACTAAAAAAAAAGTGGATCACAAAAGCTGTATCTTGAATCTTTGAAGAGATATAAACAAATAACTGAAAAGTGATCAAGGAAAAGTATTAAATAAGGTACAAAAATGCATCAGGAATGTAATATTAGGAATGTCTGAAAACAGTAATCAAGGAAAGTATTAGATAATGTATAAATATATCAGGAATGTAACATTAGGCACTCTATCCTAAAACAGGATCAAATAAACCCACTGTTATAACCCTGGTTATAGCAAGGGTCTAGCACCAAGAAAGGACTCAAATATTTGAATTAATGAAAAAAATCTGGGCTGGTGAATAAAGTTATCTTCCCACAATTAGCCTACTGAATAAAGCATTCTCCTCCTCGAGTTACACCTCAATATGTCTCCGTGATATGGTGAAGCAACCTGAGACCCCATTCAGGGACTCTTTCCATCTGCACACCCCTTCTTTGTTCACACCAATACCAGCTCCTCATGTTACTGGCCTTTGAATGTCTGTAGTTCTTCCCACCAGCATATGAAGAAGAACAAATGGGCAACTGAGAGAAACCCAAGACTTTTAATCTAGATGCCAGAGCTTGCCCCCAACCCTAGATAATGGTCAGAAATCAGGTTGTACTAAGGAATTCACAGTCCATCCTGCAGTGAGGGTGGAGGCAGGACACTGGGAAAAAGGAAGAGGAGGGTTAGGCATGGGCATGGGCATGAGTTGTTAAACTTCATCCATAACATAAGCTCTTTCTTCCCACCTCCCAATGTTCAGTAAGCAGCAGACCTCAGATGCAAAGAAGTAGCTTAGAGTTCCTCCCTCCTTCCACACTTCAGGCCAAGAACACTAAAGCCTAAGTTAGAGTCTTACCTGCTCTAGAATCCTTTCTCCTGCCCTTGTCCCTCAGGGAGCTGTGGCAAGCTCACATCTCCAGCAGGTTGTCTGGAAGCCTTGGAGAAATATAACATATAAATATAACATATAACATATAATATGACCTGTTTGGGCAGCAGGTAAGGCTAATCTTTCAATCTATCTACCTTCCAACACATCTATCTCACCTCATTCACCTTGAGGGACACAGCACAATCTTTTTCCCTGTCACCAGTGTTCTGTTCCTGGGGCTGGGTCAGCAGCTGAGGTTTATCCTCAGGGAGTTCCAGATGGAGGGGAAGCTCCTGTGGTATCTTTGCCTCAGCCTCAATCTCAGCCTCAGGGAACGGTGGCTTACCCTGCAGTGTATATTGCAGCTGGAGGAAGGTCTGGAACCTAGAAGGAGGTGGTAGGTATGAAAGGAGGGAATCTCAGCTAGAACATTCTGGGTATTCAGTTCATGCTCTCAGACTTACTTCTGTAGCTTGTCCTGTTCCCATCCTGCCTGCTGCTTCAGGATGTCAAGTTCCTGACTTAGCCGCTCAAGCTCCTGCTGAGTTTCTGTCTGACGTTTCTTTACTTCTGTAGAAACCTCACCTAGATGCTGTAGATGCTTCTCCTGCCAGGATTGAGGAACAGACATGGCATATCAGATGCTGAAGTCTTAGAGTCATCTCCCCTACACCTCCATCTAAAACGTACCTTGGGGCTTAGACTCACTAATGAAAAAAGGGACTCTATTCACTTCAGGCAAAAGCAGGAACTTACAGAAAAGAAAGGATCACAGTTCTAAAGTGAGGCATTCTCAGGAAACGGACACAAAGATAATAAAGCTCCTTTTGCTTGCTATGTGCCAGGTATTTCTTTAAACACTTGCTGTAATGATTATTTAATTAACTCTATAACGTAGGTGCTATTATTGTCTCCATTTCATAGATAAACCAAGAAAGTTGTGACCTGCTCAAGGTCATGCAGTGGTAAATGGTAATGCTGAGATTCAAGCCCATGTTGGAAATTATAATGCCTTTAAGGAAGAAACAAAATGAGGATTTTCTAGAAAGAGGACACAGCCTATGTAACAGCATGGTGGTGGGAAGGGATACTCTCCTAGGGAGATGAACCTACCTGTTGCAGTTGCCGCTGCTTCTGAGCTGCTCTAAATTTTTCTACAGCCATTTGCTTCTGCAGGTAGCAAAGGAGGAGGATAGGGAGAAGAGATATGCATTTTCCCAGTTGAATTTTTAGGAGGTGGTAAATGACATAAACCCAGTCTGTTCACTCTTCCCCTCTTCCTGTTGGTCTGCCCTTCCCTCCCTGATTCAATGCCTCTGGGTGCACCTTAGCCTGGAGCTGCTCATGGGCCTCTTGGAGTTGTGTCCGCTTCCTGTGGACCTCTTCCTCCCGAGCCAGGGCCTGGGACAGGACAGTTTTAATGGCCTCCACATGCTCCCGGTACGTGGCCTTCAACAGTTTCCATTGTTCCTTGGCTGCGATTGCCTTCTGTCCTGAGATAAGCCCCAGTAATGAGGGCATAAGTGAGACTGGCCTGCCATCCTGCCTGCTTCTCTGCAATCCTGGGCTTCAGTCTTACCATCAGCCAAACACAGGAACTAATTGACATTTTCTTTCCTACCTCACTCAGGCCAGCCCCTCCCCCAGTCCCCTGTCTACTCACGGCTCAAGTCTTCAGAAGCCAAGGGGTCAAGGCCCTGAGCAGGGTCCTCCTGAGCCAGGAAGTTCTGCAGAAAGTCTACCACCTGAAGCTGGCTGCAAAGCAGCCTGTCTTTCTTCTGGGAGTCCTATTTAGAGGAAGGGTAGAAGCAGGGTACATCTTTACCTCCCTGTCCAATGGCCCAACAAGGCTGGCCTTCCAATCTGCTCTCCATTTCAACAGGAGGAGCCAGGATCAACCCCTGACTTCTGAAAGGCTGTTTCCCATCTTATACATACCATCATAAACTCAGCCAGAATCTGTGCTGGCAGTTCTGACTCTTCCTGCAGGCCTATATGCTCCAGGATGCCTGCCACCTCAGCCAAGACCCTGGAGAGGCAAAGAAAACAGAGGAAACTGCAGTCTCCTACTGTACTAGTTCTAGAGAACATGAACATGCAGAGATGTGAATGAGTTTATCAGTGCTGAGAGTCTTGCTTTCACTAGGGGCTACATAGAGGTCAGATGGGTCTACATCCTCAGACCAGGAATAGTGTGTGCATGGAGAACATACACTGGTAATAAGGGCCAGCAGAAAATATATCAGCAGGTCTGTTAGGTAATTAGAATCCCCTACTCTTCTAGGAATAAGGGTGCCCTGCTTTGGTGCTGTCTTGAACACCTGCTTCACCTGCTAACCTGAGAAAGGCGGGAATGCTTTATCAATCTGAAAATTACCCTCACCCTCTGCAGGCGGGCTCTTGGAGCAGGAACTCATACAGGGAGATGGAACTGAGGACACCTGTTGCTCATTTACTAAGAACCTACACTCCCAGGCCTGGACCAATAAATGGAAACTAACAACTTGAGGGCATCAATCTCTCTCGCCCTGCTCCCGGAGACAAACTTGTTCCGTTTCATATAAAGAGCTGCGTATGGAAGACTGCCTGTGGTCCCTCTGCTGTAGCGGCCTTTTGGTGATTTTTCCCTCCTAAGCAGCCAGAGAAGCAGGAGGCTGGACTCGACACCTTGGTGTGTCAGGTCGTTCTTAGGACAACAGCAGGCCCAGAACCAAGGGCACCCGGAGTGTGGGGCAGGGCTGAGATTTTACCAGGGAGCGTCTCACCGAGTAGAAACCAGTGCGCAGAGACCCAGGAAAGGGAGAGGGCTGAGCACGAAGCTCTGCTGGCCTCGGAGCCTCCCGCAGGGACACCCGAGGGGGACAGCGGGCAAGGTGCCTTGTTTTTCTTCGTTAGGACTGAGCTCTCCACTGAGAAGCCGGAATGAGGGTAAAATTACCGCCTGGGAAGCACCATGTTGGGACAGAAGACGGAACAGGCCCTTTCGGGATGGACGGTCTCCTGTCGGAACGGCGCGACGCCCGCGGGATGTGGAGACAGACGGCGAGGGACCGTCCCCTCCCGGGCACACTCCTGGCGGGGGCGGGGACAGTCCCTCCGAGGCCGAGCTCCCAGAGCGGGGCAGCGATCCGCTCAGAAACCGGTCTGGGGACGGGACTCAGCCCCGCAGGATCCCGCAATCCGCCCGCCTCGCTCCCAGCTGTTCCGTGGCCCACTTACTCCAGGGCCGCCGCCTCTGCGTCGGTCCCCGCCGCCTCCATCTCTCCGAACGCCGAGCTAGCTACCCTCACCCTCTCCTCAGAGGCCTTCGTATTCACCGCGCACTGCCCGCCGGGGTAGGCGATTGGCTGTCGGGTCACTGGGCAGGAATTAAGGATTATCTAGCGTTTTAATTGGCAGGCTCAGATTCGCGTCTTGGCGCGACCCACCTCCTGACGCAGGCGCCGTTGAGTCCGGTAGCCAACGGTTATGCGTCTGCGCGGTAGTCAATGGGCGGTGCTGGAGATGTAGGAGGGGCGTGGGCTCGGCCGCGCTGCGTCTGAGTTCCGCGGGCTCTACGCGGAAGGTGGAAATACTGGTATGAGTTGCATCTCAGGGTGACTTCACGGGATTCACACTTTGTTTACAAATAGGGGCTGTTTTCTAAGACGCTGGGCATCAGTAACGAGTTACTGTTACTATCCTGAAGATATCAAGAGCCAATGGCACGAGCTCAGAAAGCGTACTGCTTTCAAAGTTCTTTTTAAAAAGATGCGATGCAGGGAGAGTGAAGCCAAGTAGAGCCGGAGTATTAACGTTGACGAGATAGAGCTGAAGTTCCGGGGAGACCGAGGTGGGTAAGTTAAAGGACAAAGGAGAGAACTGTTGAGAGATCTCAGAGGTCTGCAGTCTTCTCGAGTATTCAGCTAAGTACCGTGGAGTGTGTGTCTGAGGAAACAGATGCCTGGAGATCACCCTGGGTCGTACATAGTGGGTATTGGGTAGAGCACACAGAAAAGTCTTGCTTTTGTAGTTATTTACTAATTATTTAGTAGACAATAATTACCCCTAGACTGAGCACTCTTCTACTGTCACCTAACATCTTAAAAGACCCCAGTGGCTCAGACTGTAAAATACACGACAAACTCAACTTCAGTAATAATGAAATATGAAATGTTCAATAACCAGTAAGGTACAGTGTACAGCTAGCATTCAATTAAGAATTATCGAGCTTACAAAAAAGGAGGAAAAGAAGACCTGTAATGTAGGGGGAAAAAAATCATTTGCTTATTGAAACTGATAGTTGTTTGAATCAATAAACAAGAACACTAAAATGGCTAAATCTATGTAACTGTAAAGAGTATAGCGATTATAGCCCTATAACTATAACTCATGTTCAAAAAGTTAAGCAGAGCTAGACTCAAAAAGATAATAAGTAGTGGTAAAGATGTGGAGAAAGTAAGACCTTGGTGTCACGGATGGGAATGACGCATCTTAGCAGTTCTGAATGCTCAACATAGAGTTACCTGAGGTGCCACAGTTCCACGCCTGACTGGATAACCCAGACAAATGAAAACAGACGTGCCCACATAAACTTATACCCGAATGTCCATACCAGCATTATTTACAAGGGCCAGAAAGTAGAAACAACTTAAATGCCCATTAGCTAGTGAATGAAGAAGTGTATTCATTCAATGCCGTTTTATTCATCAATTAAAAAAAGAATGAATGCTAAAATATGAGTAAATCTTGAAAACATTAAATATGCTAAGTGAAAGAAGCCAGCCACAAAAGACCACATAGTATTCCATTTATATGAAATGTCCAGATAAGGGAGATCTACAGAAAAAGGTAAATTTCTGCAGTGATTGTCCAAGGCTAGAGGTCAGTGGGGTTGGAAGATTGATGGAGTACAGGGAAGGTCTGCAAATGGATATAGGCTATCTTTTAAGGGGGTAAATGAAAATATTCTACAGTTAGGTTATGAAAAGGTTGAACAATTCTATATACAAAGCCATTGAATTTATACTTTATATTGAAATACTGTTGTTAAAAAGCTTTCAAAAAAGTTAATCAAAGACATGAAACTTATAATAAAGACCTTCATCAAAATTGTAGAGATTAACTCTATAATGTGATGGAATTAGATGGCATTAATAGCATATTAAACATTACAGAATAAAAGTTTAATGAAATTGGAGACAGTTTTTAGAAACTATCGAAAATGTATCAGAATATTAAAAAAATTTAAAAAATGAAATTGAAATCATATTCTTTAGAAACTATCCAAGATGAATCACATAATGATAAAAGCAAACATTAAAAATAACCTTAAAAATTAAAATAACAATATTAAAAAAAGCAAATCAACTGTGAACTATGAGACAACTTCTAATAGCTTAATATACTTGCAAGTGGAGTCTCTGAAGAAAGTGCAAGGGAGAGGCAGTAAAAAAGTAATGACCAAAATTTGAAATTAGATGAAAGTTTTAAGTTTACATATCCAAGAAGCTCTAAAATCCAGACCCAAGAAACATGAAGAACTACACCAAGGCATATCATAATTACATGGCTCCAAACCACTGATAAAGAGAAAGTGCTAAGGCAGTTACAAGTATTGAGGAGGGATGTTGCCTACAGAGAAACAAAAATGAGGATTATAGGAAATTTCTTGTTGAACGAGCAGCAACAAGACAGTGGAATAACATCTGTTAAGTACTGGTAGAATTTTAAAAGTCAACTTTGGTTTCTTATACAGCAAACACCACTCAAAAATGAAGGTTATTTAAAGACATTTTTAGATATACATAAGTGGAAGGAATTTTTCAGTGTCAGATTTAAACTGTCAGAAACATGAAAGACATCTTTCTGACAGAAGGAAAATAACATTAGTTTGAAATTTAGATTTTTACAAAGGAGTGAAATATACCAGAAATTATAATTAGTTTAGTAAATATATATTTTTTAACTTTAGATTAATGTGAGGGTACAGACCACTAGGCTACAATGTTTGTATTTGTAAGGTAGAGTCCCTCTGTAGTTCTGTCTGGAACCCAAAAGCTGTACCATATACCCTTACATTGTGCCAATTAAGTGGGAGAACACCCATTTCCTTTCTCCTCTCGCTCCCCCAACCTAAATTGAGTTTTTCTCTTATGTGGGCATGTATTAGATCATCTCCTGGCTTCATTTTAGTACTGAGACTTTACATTTTTTGTATTAACCTAGATATAGTTGAAACACATTCTTCTTAGTGAAGTATCACAAGAATGAAAAAGCAAGTATTCAATGTACCCAATATTTTTTTTCTCAATACTTAAATCTTTTAGAAAAAGATAATGGGCTGTGTAAATAAAAGTAGCGACAATGTGTTGTGGGGTTTAACATAGCACAAAGTGTGGGAGAGAAGAAAGTAAACCAAATTGTATTTTTCATAGTTACCTTGAAGTATATCTGTTACAGTTAGACTGATAAAGCTATGTACTATAATCTCTTAATCAATGGTGTCTGCACAGAAATTAGTAGAATGGGTACTAACGAGTCACTCACTTCCTTGTAAGCTCTTTTCCTTTCAAGTGCAGATAGAAACTGTGGCCAATAGAATATAGTAATGGTGATGGGCTGTCATTCTATTGATTAGGTTGCTCATTAGGCAGAGGAGATGGCATGTTACTCTTATGCCTCTGTTTCATTGTATAATTCTCTTTAGCAGACTTTATGAATAGATCCCCTGGCCTTAAAGAAGCAAACAGCTCTGTCATGAACTGCCTATGATGAGTATCAGTGGCCTCTTAGGATCTGTAAATAAATCACAGTTGACAACCTGTAACAAGGCAGAGCCCTTAGTCAAACAGCCATAAGATCGTTTCTGCAAACAGTCAGAATGTGATCTTGAAAGCAGATTCTGGAGCTTAGAAACAGATAGTTGAGTCTCCAGAACTACTCAGGTAATATCTTGATTGCAACTCTGTGAGACCCTGACCAAAATGTAATCTTGTATATTGTATCTTGTATCTCTATAATTGCAGAAGTCAAACATGACTTGAGTATTATAATTTTGATTAATACAGTTTTTTCCCTGTCTTAAAATATGTATACATTTTTTGGCAACCTCTATAAAATAATTAATCTAAAAGTGTGCATTAGGGACTCAAACTCTTTCTGAGCAAAATACTTTTATAAACCAATGTATATTTTTCTCTAGTTTTATTGTGTGTGTGTTTTTTATTTATTTTATTTTTGAGACAGAGTCTCAAGCTGTCATACCTGGGTAGAGTGTGATGGCATCACAGCCCACAGAAACCTCCAACTCCTGGGCTTAAGTGATTCTCTTGACTCAGCCTCCCAAGTGGCTGGGACTACAGGTGCCCACCACAATGCCTGGCTATTTTTTGGTTGTAGATGTCGTTGTTTGGCAGGCTCAGGCTAGATTCGAACCCGCCAGCCCTGGCGAATGTGGCTGGCACTTTAGCCGCTTGAGCTACAGGCACCAAGCCTGTTGTGTGTTTTTAATACTGTTTTGGGATTAAGGAATCCTCATTGTTTTTAAAACAGCTTTATTCAAATATAAATTATATAGTATAAAATTATCAACTACAAGTATAAAATTTAGTTATTTTATTTCATTTATAGAATTGTGCAATCAGTTTTAAGACATTTTCATTATGGCTAAGAGATTTATTTTCCCTTTTTTCAGTGAACTGTAGTTTCTACTCCTAGGTATAGATGAACACTGATAAAGTTTTTGTCTCTGGAAAAACTATACCGTTTTCTGGACATTCAGAAAACATACAATATATACTTTATTTGGATCTGTCTTCTTTCCTGTAACAGTGTTTCTGAGGTTCATCCTTGTAGCGTGCTGCCAATAATTTGTTCCTTTGTGTGAATACATTCCAGTGTGTGGATATAGTACATACCGTTTATCTGTTTACCAGTTAATAGAAATTATATTGTTTGTAGATATTGACTTTGATAAATAATGCTGCTGTGAATGTTCCCTTAAAAATTTTAGTGTAAATGCATGTTTACATTTCCATTGAGCGAGTACCTAGGAATGGGGTAGCTAAGACACAAGATAAGTATATGTTTTGATTTTTAAGAAAGTGACAAGGTGCTTTCTAAAGTGGTGCTACCATTTTACATTCCACTAGCAAGGGTTTCAATTTGTCCAGATCTTTATGTACTCATACTCAGTAACTTTGATTATAACCATTCTAGTGGGTATAAGGTAGTATGTCATTATGTATTAATCACATTAATCACATTCCCCTAGTGATTAATTATAATTGTTGTATTTTATGCTCATTATTCATTGTCATTTTTTCTTGAGTGAAATGTCTATTTACATATTTTGCCCATTTAAAAATGTAGTTCATTTCTTTCTATTGAGTTAGAGTTAATTCTCTTCTATATATAAGTCCTTTTATCAGATATGGCTGCAAATAATTTTCAGAGAAGACATTATTCTTACTACTTTAAACACTGAACCAACTATTTCTAAGTATTCCCAACAATTCTCCGGAACTGACAAGAATGAAAACTTGGCTATTATGCTCTTATTTCTCCAGGTATTATAAATATAGAGGAAGACCAGTTAGACTTCTAGGAAAAAAAAAAATTATACTCAAAGAATTTGACATAATAACTTCAATTTGTTTAGAAGGACTTGGGCACAAAGGTCAAATACTTAGTTACTGGGACAGAGTAAGATTATATTGAAAAGCTAAAAAATTTACCGTGACACAATTAGGAATTGTTTTTCTTTCATAATCATGTAAGCAAAATGGTCCTCTCTGAATTTCAGGAGCTAATTGTCTTAGTTCTTTGAAAAAGGCAATAGCAAGTTCAAAACTGAGATACATATTTTGAAATCACAAAAAGACAATGGGCCAATTCCTCCTTAAACCTGGCATCTGTGGAAATTATGAACTGCATGACCAAAATTCACATTTATTAACACAAAGGCACTATATTTTTTAGAAAATGCATCGTTTCCCTATTAATTGCCACAAAGAAACTTAGAATTGACTTAGTATTCTAAAATAATAGAAAGGAAACAGAGGCTCACAAAAGCTAAATAGCCAAAGGCACAGTAGTACGTGGTAGATCTAAATCTAAAACAAATCTGTCTGACACCAAAATTTGCCCTTTGTACTATATGTGCCAACTGATATGAGACCTGAGAGGTTTTTAGCTATAAAAGTCAATGGTCAAAGGCCTCTTTTTCCCTTGGGTTAACACCATCTTATTCTCTATCTACTACTTAATAATAATGTTTTAAAAATTAATTTGAATATTCCTTGTTTTTTTAGTCCTGCTCTACCCACATGCAATAGTGCTTTACTGCCAAAATATGTATGTCTTACACTTGATTTCTTAAATCTTAAAAAGGTATTTATTGATAATTTTAGATATTTCAGATACTAAAACAGTTGAGAGAGAGCATGTCTTAGTACAATATGATTTTTAAAATACCCTTCAATCACAGCATTCCACTAACTAACATTTCAAGCATTTGATCTCTTCTATCATATTATCTAAATTTGTTTTATAGGTCAAGTGAGTGGGACAGAGAGTTCATTCCAGGTGATCAAAGCTTGACTTTGTCAGAGAGGTGTATTTCATCAGAGAAAATTAGTTACCCCCTAAAAATGCTTACAATTGGATTTCTTACAGAATGATTCATGGCAAAATGCAAAGAAGGTAGTCTTTGGAGTAAGATAAATCCATGTTTAATATCAGTTCAACTATTTAGTACCTTTGTAACCTTGGACAATTGCATAAGAATTCAATTTTGTTATTTATTAGTTAAGGATAATAATGATAAGTTTCGTTCTTATGTTACGTGAAAACTATAAAAGGTAATTTTTGAAAAATGTCTCAACTTATGTTGGACACATAATAGATGTTATTAACATTTCAGTCAGCTTCTATCAGCCCCGTTTAGGAGATATATTTAAATAAAGCCAGAAGGTGAATAACCGCAAACATGATTTGAGGATAATCTGTCATATAAAAGCTTTGTAAATGCTTAAAGGTATACAACATGGGATAGACCAATTTTCCAATAAACTGTATCTCTTCAAGTTGCATTAATATTTAATATGATTTATAATCTTTACCTTTCACAGTTTCCTATTCATTTTTCAACATCAACTTGGTCAATAAAATTCTAATTTGGGGTTTCACTAAAACAGTTAAGAAATACCATTCCAGAGTCTTAACATTTAGGTAAGAAAGCTATTACTACTCTTCCATGAACTATGATTTTGAGAGTCACCGAATGATGTTAGCTACAGCCGTGCTTTGTTATTCTAAGATCGAGATACTATGTTTTGTTATAGGAAGGTTCTTGTTTAGCATCTAAATTATAGATCGTAAGGCAAGTCTTGTCTTGGCTTGCTAGTTCCAGATGGATAGATTCTGACTTACACACTGTTCAATTCCCAATTTTAGTCTGTTATTCCTCTAACAATGCTCAGCATCCATGCAATTTGGACAGGGACCATCTGAACTAAATTGCCAGGCCCTCATGAGAAAGGATATCTCTAGAAGCAAAAACCCATGAATGTCTTTCGAATCTTTTCTAGTCACGATCTAACCCTCCAGCTTCTTACTCTTTGTTTTATGACAGTAAGGAACTAAAACATCATGATGATAGCCTGAGCACTAAAGGGATTATTTCTAAGTTTCAAACTCATTTTTGTGTATCTTTGGCCCATGTTTAGATGGTTCCTGTTCAGACTAATTTTTAAGGGAGATATTTTCACCCTATCTATATAAATTCTTCTCTGTTTCTTCAGGAAGAGTTATCTGTTATTGTTTATAGCTCAAGGTATGCACAGAGCTGAGTTGGCTTTACCTCTCAATAGCTATCGGTATTCACCCAGAGACAGCTAGTATTTCATGGGTGTACATAGTATTTCATAGGCTTGGAAAAGCAAGAGAAAGAACAAGGACATAACCTGGGGATTTTCTCCTCCCATCTTACTCATATCTACCTACTCTATGACCTTTCAATAATGATATGGAAGCCACTAAACTCCTTGAAAATTTTGTCTTAAAAGAAAAATAAGTCATAAATCCTTAGGTAACTTTAAATTTCTATTAAATAAAGTGGTGCATTAAGAATAAAACTTAGGCCACATGTTGGCCTTTCCCCTTTCCGTGTATCTCTTTATCATATAAATGACCTAGGTCCAAACTGAATTATACTTTGGATAGTCACTTTATTTTTCCAGTTATTTACAACTTAAAAAAATTATGGTGATTACAGTATTGGTTTTCATTATTTCATTGTCGTAATGCACCATGTTATGTTATAAGGAGTGCTATACTGGTATTTTTTGTCAGTTCTTTTGGCAGTTTTAAATATCCAGGTACAATTTTTTGATTGAAGTATACAAAGATACTTCTTTTTATATTAACCATTTAAATCATATAAAGGTATATCCAAAATTCTTCCATTCATTAAAATTATTCCAAATTGTCATATTTTTTTAAATGTTTACTCAAGTTTCTGCTGAGATTAAGCATCTTTACTGATTGTATTAATGATTTGTGTTTTTCTAAGAGCCATTTGAGACACCTCTGTAATTATAAACTTTTTTTCTTTTCAAAATGTATCAGAAACACTTTTATTATGCCCACCATAGGGGACAGAAAGCAGATCAAGTATCATTTTCCCCTGCACAGCCCAGAGGTGAGTTCATAACATCATAAATGATTGACAAAAGGCACAAATAATGAATTCATAACATCCTAAATGATTGACAAGAGGTGCAGATACCTGTTGCTACTAACTGTGGAACTAGCCATGATTTATGGTTATGCAGATCATTCACCCATTCAAACATTCACCATCTACTAACAGGCAGTCTCCTTTGTGCAACGTACTGTTCTGCATTAATGTATGTCATTTAAAAAGATCCAAATTCCATGCCCCATTGAAGCTTACGGACTAATGGAATAAGTAGGCCATAAACCAATGGACAAGTAAATACATAGTAGATAGCACATCAGAAAGCAGGAAGGGCTAAGAAATAAAGTATGGCAAGGGAGGTGAAATCTTAACAATGTAAGGAATTTAGGGGCTATTAATGATATCTGAAATATGTAAGTAGACCACACTTTGTGAAATGTTGGATCAAAACTTTTGTCCATTTTTTAAAATGAAGTTTTACTTTCTATCATTGAGTTAATGTGTTCTTTATGTATTCTGGACACACAACCTTTGTCAGATAATATGTATGTTTTGCAAAGATTTTCTTTTCACCTGTCACTAACATTTTCCTTACCTTTAAAGTGTCTTATAAAAAGCAAATTTAAAAAAATTCTAGTCCAGAAAATTCAAACTAATCAACAAGAAAAGAGCAAAAAATCCTGTGTATGTGTGTGCAAGAGACAAAACCTTTTCCAAAGAAGACAGACACATGACCAATAATATTGCACATGAAAAAATCCTCATTATCCCTAATCATCAGAGAAATGCAAATCAAAACCTCCTTGAGATATCACCTAACCACAATCTAGCTCACATCTCAAGATCCCAATGATGCAGGTACTAGTGTGGATATGGAGAGAAAGGAGCACTTTAAAACTGGCGGTGGGATCTGTGGAAAGAAGTATAGAGGCTCCTCAAGAACCTACAAGTAGATCTTGCATTTGATCCCACAATATCATTAGATTTACTTATCCCTGAAGTGAAAAATCATTTTACTGTAAGGACATCTTCACTAGAATGTTCATTGCAGCTCAATTCAATCAATGCAAGTTCCCATCAACGTTGCCATGAATGGATGAATAAACTGTGGTCCATGTATACCATGGAATACTATTCAGTCATTAAAAAGACTTCACATCTTCTGTATTAACCGAATGGAGCTAAAGATCATTCGGTTTTCCCGTTGTAAAGTTTCACAAGAATGGAAAAGCCGGTATTCAATGTACTCAATACTAATATGAAACTAGTAGGTGAACAACTGCATGTCCACATGAAAGAAAACACAATTAAAATTGAAGTAGGGGAAGGGGTTCCGAAGAAGGGGAAGAGGAAGGAAGGAGGGATTGGTAAGCTGTCACTTAATGGGCACAATGTATATGGCACACTTCCCTGGTGAAGGACTCAACTATAAATTGTACCTTACCTAACAAAAGTAGTGTAACCTAATCATTTGTACCCTCATATTAACCTGAAATTAAAAAAAAAACAACTATAGTCCATTATATCAAGTTTCTCTTTTATGATTTGTATTTTTATCCATATCATCTTAGAAAGATTTATCCAAACCAAAGACACAGATTTTTCTCAAATGTTTCTGCTGTAAAAGTTTTTGTTTGTTTGTTTGTTTGTCCTCCTTTGTTTATATTTATGATCAGTTTCCAGTACTGATTTGAGTGTAGCATGAGGTAAGTGGTAAGACATTAAAAAAAAAATTACTATCCAATATTTTCAGGAACATTGTTGAAATTATTGTCTTTCATTGTTTCTCTATTTCACTATTTCTCTTTTTCCTCTTTCCCATTCCTAATCAGTCTAGCTGGGCTTTTATCTATTTGTAGACTTTCTTTTTCAGAAATAATTGTGGGTTTATTGTTTTGTGTCTATAGATTTGTCAATTTTTAGTATCACTGATTTCTGTTCTTATGTTGAACATGAATTGCTGAGGTGTTCTGTAAATGACAAATAGAACCTCTTGTTGGTGGTATTGTCTCATCTTCCACGTTCTTACCAATTTTTTGTCATGTCGTTCTATCAATTATTGAAATTGAAATGGTAAAACCCCCAGTTGTGTTTTCAGGTTTGACTATTTCTCCTTTCAGCTTTCTCAGTTGTTTCCTCTTGATTTTAAAGCCCTGTTGTTTCATGCATATACACATTTAGGACTGCTGTATGTCCTTGATGAATTTCTTTTTTATCTTAATACAGTGTCCATCTTTGCTCCTAATAATTTTGTTGCCTCCAAGGTCTAATATTGTAATGCTAATGTAGGTACTACTGGAATTTTTATTAATGGATTCAGGCTATATCTTTCTTGCTTGCTTTACTTTTAACTTGCCTGAGTTTATATGTTTGAAGTGAACTTTTTGAAAACAATATGTACTTGATCATCATGTTTTTTTAATCTATTCTGTCAGATCCCAGCTGTTAATTTGTACGTTTAGACATTTTAACATTTAAAGTAATTATGTATATGTATTTTATGTTTATGTTAGTTTACATAAGTGAAATTTGTTGTCTTTTATTTAATATCAGTTATTGTAGCTCTCAGCTGTATTTTCCATTTAGTTATTTTATATAAGTTCCATTTATTTGCTGAGATTTCCTATTGTTATATGTTTCAAGAGAATTCATGGTTGTTTTCTAAAGCATTTTTATGATAGTTGATTTAAAATTCTTGTCAGATAACTCCATACATTTCCATATTGCTATATTTTGTCTTTTCTCCTTAAATTGTATTTTCCTGGTTGCTGGTATAATCTACTTCTGTGAGTTTTAATTCCCATAAAGTTTAGTTTATGAACCCTTGCAAAGTTGTACTTGTCTAATTTTTTTATTCTGATGCTGCTGGAGCTCCTTCTGCTGAATCCCTACTGGTGCCATCTGTGGGGTCACTGAGCAATCTTCTGTTGGGAAGCAGTAAGCCACTGGGCCTTGTCTTATGCCACTGGGTGGAAGCCAGAAAGGCATAGAGCTTTGCTACTGCTGTAGCTGTGAGCAGATGGGACTGGTTCTGGAATGGGGAATAGAATAGTGAGGGCTTTGTTTCTGTGGCTGCCAGCAGATCATACCACCCACCTGGCCTGAGTTGTGAAGCAGAGGCTGGGAAAGCTGAAGCTTCATTGCTGTAAGTGCACTAGATCATCAACAAAGGCCTCTTGTGAAAAAATTCTGGGGGCTCCCACTAGGCCTATTGGGCTTCTTCTTTCCCAGTCCTTTGGTCAGAAAGGGCAGGTTTTTCCTTTTCTTCTTTTGTTCTTTTATGCCTTTTAGTAGTTCTTTGTTGCAGGCCTCTCCAGTAACTCAGATATATAGGAGATAAAAAGAAAACCCTGGGAACTCATGGCTTTAAAATATTTCTCAAGTTCTATACTCTCTACCTCAACTGCCTTCTTTTCAGGACTCAGAGTCTTCTTACTGTTGTCTATTAATTTCTAGGGTATGTTGTGCTTAGAAGGAACAGGAAAAAGTCAACGCATACTTTCTTTTTTCTGAAGCCTTAGCTATTGTTTTTACAGTTATAGTTTTTATTGTAATAGCTGGGCTGTTAACATTTTTATATCATTAGAAATTAGGAGTGATCCTAGAACATGGTAGGTGCTTGAAAAATAAAATTATGGGCTCGGCGCCTGTGGCTCAACGAGCTAATGCACCAGCCACATACACCTGAGCTGGCGGGTTTGAATCCAGCCCGGGCCCGCCAAACAACAATGGTGGCTACAACCTAAAAATGGCCGGGCGTTGTGGCGGGCGCCTGTAGTCCCAGCTACTTGGGAGGCGGAGGCAGGAGACTCGTTTAAGCCCAGGAATTGGAGGTTGCTGTGAGCTGTGATGCCACAGCACTCTATCCAGGGTGACAGCTTGAGGCTCTGTCTCAAAAAAAAAAAGAAAATTATGAATAAATGAATTAATAACTGGTCATCTAATAGGAAAAAAGATAGTAAGGAAGGAAAGAAGATAATAAAGCATGAAGAAAGAAAAAAAGGAAAGGAAAAGAAAGCTGTTGTCAATGGATGATTCTAGTAATGCATTATATGTATGTTGAAATGGACATCAGCCTTGTGTTACAAAGCAATGTAGAATTTGTGGCAGTGAATTTCAATTATATTAACTTGTACTTTCTCACTTAACAAAATTAAGGCTTTACATAAAATTTGTGATACCTCCCAGTCATGTATGCTCTGGCTCTTAAATAGTCTGTTTCTTGGAAAGTCACAATTGATGCTCCACTTAAAAGTATTCTGTTATTAAACTGATAGTGGCAGTTCCTGAGGCAGCATGCAAGCCCTTTGACACAGCTGTGCAGTAGCACGGAAACAGCAGCAAGTCAATTGGATTGGTGTAAAACAATAGGAGATTCTGTACATTTTCCCAAGCAATGGCATATGTAGGGCATGAGTCAAAAGACTTGAGCTGCCAAAAATGAAAGGCACAACAGAGCTTTCACCTGTGAGCAGCTGGTCATATACTTTTGGTTTTCCAAATCTGTGTACACATTGAGAGAAACCCACCCAGTGGCTATTATCTGTGAACATCAAGGACAAACATGTCATGGCTAATGCTCATCCAACTGTTAATGCAGTCTGTGCCTTTGTTGTAACTTCTGTTCTTAGTCCAATAGATATTGCATTTAACCAACACATTCTGCCTTGTTGATGTATCATTAGCAGCTAAACTTTTATGTAAGAAGTCACCAAGAAGATGCTGAGGGTGCATCTGTTTACTATTTTTGCCTACATTCACTAATGACCTTAGGTAAAGAGTATAGCACATCATGGAATTCAGAATAAAATAGTCAACAAAGGAAAATGTATAAAGTAAATATATAAATATGTCATTAAAATACTGTTCATGCTAATTAAATTTTATACACACATGCATACACAATTCTGCTACAGGCATACGTGGTAGATACATACACTACCCTTAACAGTGTGTGTTTCATGAATATGTACAGCAACCTGGTTGCTCTTCTCAGATACAAGTATAAAGATGATTCAGAGTTAATATTACGAGAGCTTCTAATAACATAATCTGTTCTGCTAAATATAAGTAGAACATTCTAACATGTAATCTGATTAGGTATTTCCATTGCTTTATCGTCTTCTGCATATTTATTAAATACCTCATGCATGCAACACACTGTATACATATAGGAGAGTATAGTATGGGATGTGAATAAAACACATACGAAAGTTAGTTTCTTAGGTGAATGCTTGAGAGACCAAACTCTTTAAATGTTTTTCCAGTCTCTACAAGATATGGACTCTGTTTAAAACTTTTCACACTTTTCTCCTTCTTTTTAACTCTTCTCTTTCCCGTTTCCCCCTTTGTACAGGCCTCCCTAAGTAAAACTTGCTTTTGGTTGCCCTTAACCTTTGTCACATGCTCTTCCTTTTGACTGAAACACTATCTCATCTTCTAAACCTGCATATTTATGTGCGAAGTACTATTCATTTTTCATCTCTAGCCTTCATGCCAGTTCGAGAAGGCTTTTCCTGGTGACCCTGAAGGCCTCTGGATGTTAGTTAAGTGTTCTTCCTCTGTCCTCCCATATCACTCTAGGTACACTGTCCTATGAGAGCCCATATTGCATAGTTGTAAATAATTTTATATAGTAATATTTAATCTTTCATGAGTTTAAAGTATCTCTTAAAATTGTTTTAATTGTGGTAAAAACATGTAACATAAGATGTACCCTCTTAACAAATGTTTATGCGTATTACTGCATTATTGTTAATTATGTGCACATAGTTGCATGGCAGATCTCTGGAACATTTTCATCTTTCATAATTAAAGTTTGCACCCATTAAACACAACTCTCCATTGTCCCCTACCCCTAACCCTCAGCAACCACCATTCTACTTTGTGCTTCTAAGAATTTGAGACTTTAGATACCGTGCATAAATAAAGTCATCAAATATTTATCTTTCTGTAACTGGCTTATTTTACTTAGCAGTATTGTCAATGTTCATTCATATTGTAATATGTAAAAGGATTTCTTTTTTTTTTGCTGGGTAATAT
The DNA here is from genome assembly GCA_963574655.1 of Perodicticus potto. Lineage (NCBI taxonomy): Eukaryota > Metazoa > Chordata > Mammalia > Primates > Lorisidae > Perodicticus > Perodicticus potto. Next base: position 80,531 of record CAUYRH010126470.1, read on the forward strand.
CCCACTGCATATATGTAAATGCCACATTTTCTTTATTCATTCATCCACATCAATGTACATTTAGGGCCTTTCTACCTCTTGGCCATTGTAAATAATGCTACATTGAACCTGGGACTGCAGATATCTGTTTAACATCCTAGTTTCTCTTTTTCTTTTCTTTTCTTTTCTTTTCTTTTTTTTTGTTTTGTTTTGTTTTCGGATAACTTCTAGAAGAGGTAATGCTAAGTCATAAGTTTTTATTTTTGATGAACCTCCATGTTGTTTTCCATAGTGGTTTCATCATAATCAACACTTATTTTCTGCTCCTTTTCCTCTTGTAATTTCTATAAAGGCCATCCTAACAGATGTGAGGCGATATTCCATTGTAGTTTTATTTGCATTTCACTGATGATTAGTGATGCAGAACATCTTTTTAAAATAATTGTTGGCCAGTTCTGTGTCTTCTTTAGAGAATGTCTATTCAAGTTCTTTGGCCATTTCTTAGTTGCCATTTGCTTTGTGTTATCAAATTGTTTGAGTTCCTTATATATTTAGGGTATAAACCCTTACCTCAGATACATGCAATGCATACATTGCCTTTTCACTCTGTTGACTTTTTTTTCTGTGTCGAGGCTTACTAACAAATGCAATTGGTGTAACCTAATTGTTTGGACCCTCAATGAATTCCCAAAAATAAAAATAAAAGTTTAATTTAGTCCCCATTTGTCTGTTTTGGCTTTAGTTGCTTGTGTTTTTGATATCACGTCCAAGAAACCATTACCACAACCAGTGTTAGGAAAATTATTTGGTATGTTTGTTCCTAGGATTTTTATAATTTCAGGTCTTACATTTAAGTCTTTAATCTGTTTTCAGTTGGTTTCTGTATATGTTGTAAAAAAGAGGTCCAATTTTATTTTACATGTGGATATTTTGTTATTTTGCCACCAACTGCTAAAGAGATTTGTCATTTCCTCATTGTATTGATTTGTCATCTTTCTTGAAGATCATTTGAATGTATGTATATGGCATTATTTTTAGGAACTCTATTCTGTTCCATTGGTCTATATATCTGTCCTTGTGACACTTTCACACTGTTTTGATTATTATAGTTGTGTAATATGTTTTGCGGCAACAGAATGTGATACCTCAAGCTTCTTCTTTATCAAGATTATTTTGGCTAATGGGGGTCTTTTGTGATTGTACATGAATTTTTGGATTGATTTTTATTTTTCTCAAAAAATCACTATTGGGATTTTAATGGGTATAGCATTTAATCTGTACAAGACTTGGGTAATATCAAAATATTAACAATATTAAGTCTTCCAATCCACAAACATGAGATTTCTTTCCATTTACTTTAAGAATTCCTCTTTAATTTCTTCTAACAAAGTTTTGTAGTTTTCCAAAGTTTTTATTATTTTTGATGCTATTGTAAATAGAATTATTTACTTAATTTCCTTTTCAGACTGTCCAGTTAATATATAGGAACATCACTGATTTTTGTATGTTATTTTTTATACTACATCTTTGCTAAAATTGTTTATTAATTCTGATTTTTTTGTTGAATTGTTATATCATCATTTAAGATTATGTCATTTGCCAACAGTGGTTATTTTATTCATTTTTTCTGATTTGAATTTTTTTCTTTCCTTTTTTTTAAAAAAAATTGTTTACCAGTCTTTCTATCTAGAACTTCCAGTTCTCTATCAAATAGAAAAATAGAGTTTATAGCAGGCACCTTTGTCTTGTTCCTAAGTTTAGTAAGAAAGGCTGTAAATTTTGCACCCTGAGGAAGAGCTGTGGGATTTTCACATGTAGCTTCTATTATGTTAAAGTACTTTTAAAAATATACCTAGTTTGTTGAGAAGTTTTTTTAAGTTATCATGAAAAGATGTTGAATTTTGCAATTGCTTTTTCTACATCTGTTAAGATCTTTCATTTTGTTAGTGTGGTGTATTACATTAAATGAGTTTTGTAGAATCATCTTCACCATAAATCTGAACACTTCTTTTCCAGAAGTGAAGCCAGAAGAAGCTGAGCTTTTCCTTCCAATTATCAGCTCTGACAGCTTAGGAGAAGAGCTGACACTGATGAAATGAAATGGCTTTTATTACCCCTTTCAGGACAGCTATTGTGACTTTGAGCTTACCTAGACATCTGCATTTTTTTGACTTCGGGAATTCTCATAAAGCCTTTTCATTGAGGGCAATTTATTATTAAGTTGGTATTTTGAGGGGAAAATAAGGTCTGTGGCTTACTAATTTGCTATCTTGCTAACATCACTTCTGAATTTGGATCATTTTTACTAACATTGTTCTAGGATGGCACACAATTGGTGCTCAACAAATATCTGTAGAATATAAATAAATTAGTTCTGATTCAGACTTAGAATATCAAACTGGTTTCTTAATTACATCAAAATATTTGGTTTTGTGAGGACATTTATTGTCTTGACAACATTGTTCATTTCTCTTCAAGACCATGGGCTTCAGTATACAGTCTCCATGTACATCCAACATATAAACAACAAGCCTTGACAAATGCTTTCAAATAGAACATTCTGCAGTAATGGACTTTTTTTATTTCTGCTCTCCAAAATGGTGCTGTAATCTTCATGTGGCTTGTGAACACTTGAAGTTTGCCTACTGTAACTGACAGAATTTTATATTTTATTTAAATTTAATTCTTTTATGTTTGTTTATTTATTTGTTTGTTTTTGAAACAGAGTCTCACTTGGTCACCCTTGGGTAAAGTGCTGTGGCGTCTTAGCTCGCAGCAGCCTCCAACTCTTGGGTTCAAGTGGTCCTCTTGCCTCAGCCTCCCAAGTAGTTGGGATTATAGGTGCCTGCAACAACACCAAGCTATTTTTTTTTTTTTTTGGAGACGGGGTCTCACTCTGGCTCCACCCACTCTGGCCTCCCAAGTGCTGGGATTACAGGCTTGAGCCGCCATGTCTGTTTTGATGTAAACATTCCAAACTGTATATAAATTGAGCACATTGTACCCTACAAATGCATTAATGTATACATAATTTATGTATTTATGATTTAATAAAAATAAAAAAGGGGAAAAAATAAAGTTAACTTCTAAATAGCCACATGTGCCCAATGGCTACTATATTAGAAAGTACAACTCTAGGGGTGGTGCCTGTGGCTCAGTGGGTAGTGCGCAGGCCCCATATACCGAGGGTGGCAGGTTCGAATCCAACCTGGCCAGCTAAAACAGCAGTGACAACTACAACAAAACATAGCCGGGCGTTGTGTCAGGCACCTACAGTCCCAGCTACTCGAGAGGTTGAGGCAAGAGAATCGCCTAAGCTCAAGAGTTAGAGGTTGCTGTGAGCTGTGATGCTACTGCACTCTGCTGAGGGCAACAAAGAGAAACTCATTCTCAAAGAAAAAAAAAAAGTGCAACTCTAAATATCTTGATAGCTGTTATGGAAAATATTTATGCCACAACATTCTCTCTTTTCTCATGTGAAAAGGATCCTACAGAAATGCAATGCCATTCATCAAATTAGCTCTAAGTTTCTACGTGCTATCAGACCCAATTGTTTTTGTTTTGCTTTTTGTTGTTTTCTTTCTTCATCCTTTTTGTTCTCTTTTGGTCATTTTCTTGGCTATATTTATGCATCAGAACAATAAGTAATGACTCAATTTCTTGTTGATGTTATTATTCCATGATATTTTAAAATTATATCAAAGCAATAGTGTATATTCATTTAGATCAAATAATATAAGATTTAAAAAAAGAAATTAGAGACATAGGTCTATGGAATAGAATATAGAATCTGGAGATGAAAGTGATGAAACCAGCTGCATATCACCATCTGATCTTTGATAAACCAAACGAAAGCATCTCTATGTAGTAAATGATGGAAGACTGAAATTGGACTCACACCTCTCACCATTTACAAAAATTGACTCACACTGCATAAGAGATTTAAATTTAAGACAGGAAATGATAAAAACTCCAGAATAAAGTGTAGGAAAACTCTTGACTATATTGACCTGGGAAATTATTTTACAACGAAGACGCCATTGACAATTGCTGCAGCTCCAAAAATAAATAAATGGGACATGATCAAGCTAAAAAGCTTCTGCATGGCTAAGGGCACAAAAATTAAAGCAAACAAACAATCTTCGCAATGGGAGAAAATATTTGATGAACAACTGTGCACCCACATGAGAGAAAAAACAATTAAATTCAAGTGTGGAGAAGAGGGGGGAGAGAAGGGAAAGTGGAAGGAAGGATCATTTGTATCTTTATATTAATCTGAAATTTTAAAAAAAGAAATTAGGTATTTTCCTAGCAACCACTTTTTTTTTTTAAACTTGGACTCTATCCTTAATGAGCAGTATCCTAAAGATTCCCCTCCCCACAGCCCACCCACCCTAGCCTGCTCCACCCTCGATGCTTCCCTGCAGTGTAAGGCCAACAACATGGGTAGGGACACTTGTCCCCAGGGGCAGATACCCCCAGCCAGCATTCTCTGACAGCTCCACTCTACAAAAGGGCTTGTTTGGTGGGAAACGGACGCTTGAGCATCCCATGGCTGTCAAGCCATTCCCCGGCTCTCAACGCATTTAAACTAAAAACTCAAGTATATTTATTCCCTAGCAGACCTGATATACTCCAGTGCTCCTGCCAACTTGCTTCACAACATTGTACACAGCAGATTAATGTATGCAATTTAGGAACAGAGAAATAGATAAAGACTTCTGTAAGGATGAGGGGGTGGCAGAGGGGCAGGGAAGAGAGAACCCCCTAGAACTTTTCCTTCCCCCCACCTATCCCATAAATTTTCCATGCATCTCATGTATAGAACATGACCAGGACCATAAATTCACATTAAATGCCATCTGTATGGCCTTTCCTGAAGGGCATATCTAGAGCTCCCAGCCTTCCCCACCATCCCCAAGGAGCTCCCAGTTCCTCAGCAGACAATAAGGAAGCTTGGGGACAGCTGACAACATACCAAACAAATGCAGATGCTGTTTACCTTCCATCCATTTTTCTGACTATTCTTAGAAGACTGAAAAAAAAAAAAATGTTTAGCTCCAGTACCATTGTGAAAAGAGGTTGCAGAACCCACTGTCTTTAAGAGAGTGATTCTAGCAAGCTTTGGAAACTGCTTCTCCACATTCCCTCCTTGTGGGAGAGGACTCGGGGAGAAAAAGCCATAGCAACCACTTTATCCCATCCCTGAGTTATATTTCTTTGAAACAACTACTTCAAACTTTTACAGCTATTTCTCCTGATAGTTCCTTCCATGTATGTCAAATATGCACAAAATTCTTTTTGAAATTTAAGTATTATTGTATATGTATGGCAGATAAGGGTCCAAGTGCCGTATATGACACTGTTACACACAAACAAAATATGCACACATATTCTCATAATATGGTCATATTGTAACTTTAGTCAAATAAAATTTCAGTATTGATTAAGTTTATTTAAATTACACCCACAACTGAGGCTGGATTTAGGTGAGAAAATTGCTTATGACCTATACAGATTTTTCTTCTCACATGAGCACTCCTGGTTTTGTTTTGCTTTCTTTTCTCTCATATTTCACTCCAGAGGAGGTGAGTTCATCAGTCTAATTGATGAGTTTGGAAGAAGAAAAAGAGTTTTGACTTTGACTCTTCCTCTCATCTCTTCCTATTAAGAATGAAATTGCTTATGGATTGCTGATTGTATAAAAACTTGGCTGTATACATTGAGTCTTGATAAGCTAAATAGAAGTCAAGGGCTTCAGCAAGGTTTTAGGGTCTGGATAGTTCTAAAAAATGGACAGGCCATCGGAAGCAAAGATTAAATCCTTTGACAAGGAATTCAATGTCTCTAAGAATTAGCTTCTTTTTTTAATGTAAATAACTGAAAATAATAAATATCTCAGAACCAGAACCAAAAGGTACTTCAAATAAGTTTATAAATTAGCAGAATGCATGGCATATATTTAGTTAGTAGTAAACAGTACTAATGTTACCAACTACATATCTATTATATAATAAAAAGAACAGTTCAGTTTCCTTCACATTGTACTCTTATGTTACCCATGATGCCATGGTAATTTGGGACAGAAATATATGGTATAATGATCCATTAAAATAGCGGGGAAGATTGATAGTAATATTATAAGGTTAGTCCAAGAGTTCTGACCCTAAATCAGAGTTGTGGTCACTGCTCTTTATCCATGCTATATAGTATTTTATAATTTTTTAAATTCTGATGTTCTGAACTGACTTGTTTTGAATTTACTTCCTTCCAAATTTGCATGTTGAAGTTCTTATTCCCAATCTGACTCCATTTAAAGATATGGCATTTAAGAAGGTACTTAATGTTAAATGAGGTTATAATGGTGGAACCCTAATCCAATAAATAAGTCTAGTGTCCTTTAAGAAGAGAGACATCAGTAATGCACACACAGAGAAAACAGATTATGTGAAGACATAGCAAGACGGCTGCAGTGTTCAAGCCAAGGAGCAAGATCTCACCAGAAACAAATGATGCCATCTTGCTATGGATTTTTGGCTCCATCCAGTGAGAAAATACATTTCTGCTGTTTAAGCCTCCGAAGTCTGTGGCATTTATTATGGCAACCCAGGCTGACCAAAGTACACATTTTGTCAATTGAAACAACAGAATTCCACAACTTTGAATCAGTCAGAATTATACATTCAATCACAGCCTAAGGATCATATTCCTTTAATAATTGATCAGATTATTTTTACTTTCTACAACCATTTTAGTATCATGCTTTATTTGTTTTTTGAGAGCAAAATTTCATTCCCTATTATGAATCACTGGAAAGCTTTACCTCATTGCCCCAACCAGAAAAACGAATCGTGGAACAACACTGAAATTAACATACTGTAGACTAAGAAAAGCTTTTGTTTTATGACTAAGGGCCATCCATAAATTTCATTAACAATTTCACTACACCTAATCACTGCATTTTTTTATTGAACAATAAATATGTACTCATACATACATGCTCAGTTATACAATGGGGAGAAGGAAAGGCAATTGGATGTGTGTTTTTGTATGTGGTACAATGACTTAAATAGAACAAAAATTAAAAGGAAGTAGAACATATTTTTCTTTTATTTTGGGGGGGAGGAAGAGTCTTATCTTACTATGTTGCTCTCAGTAGAGTGCCAGAGCGTCACAGGTCACAGTAACCTCAAACTCTTGGGCTTAAGTGATTCTCTTGCCTCAGCCTCTCAGAGTAGCTAGGACACTAGGTGCCTGCCACAATGCCCAGCTATTTTTATTTATATTTTTATTTTTTTGAGACAGAGTCTCATTCTGTCATCCTGTGTAGAGTGCGATGGTATCATAGCTCCCAGCAATCTCAAACTCCTGGGCTTACGAGATTCTCTTGCCCCAGCCTCCCAAGTAGCTGAGACTAGATGCTCCCACCACAAGGCCCTAATAGTTTTTCTATTTTTAGAAGAGGCAGGATCTCACTTTTGCTGAGGTCGATCTGAAATTCCTGAGCTGAAGCAATCCACCCGCCTCAGCCTCCCAGAGTGCTAGGATTATAGCCGCAAGCCACTATGCCCGGCCATTATTTTAATTTTAGATTTAAAACATATCATGGAACATTTAATACTTAGGAAACTATACTATGTTTTTCATGAAAAAATATATTTAGTTATGAAAAAGGAATATAATGATTTAAAAATGAATAAAACAGTGGAATAAGGAATGTACATGGGTATTTCTCTTGCTGAAAAACTCTATGTAATTAACCACTTTTCACTAATGAAATTTTATGCCTGCCATGTACTATGTTACATTTGTGGGTGAAGAGCAGATCACATTTTAATCTTTCATGTATTTAGAGGTTTCTAAATTAATGGAAACAATCAAAATAGAAGCAGAGTGGAGAAAAAACAAGGGGGATCTGCTTCTGGGCCAAAATTCCAGAAGGAAAAGGAACTGAGAGCACAGGGTTTCTAGGGATTTGATTATCGTTGTGCTTTATTAAATTAAATACATTTTGGCCTTAACATTCATAACAAGAGGCATCAATCCAATTTACAGAAAGAGAACTGAATTTATAATCAAAAGACTGATACTTAGTCTTGGATTCACCTTCATTCAGCTGCTCAGTTTTGGATGAACTGCTTTACTTCTACAAGCTGACATGCCTTCAAGTTTAAAATGAAGGAAACAGACTCAATGACTTTTAATTAAGCTTAGTTGCTATCAACTGATAATGATACTACTACTCACTTTTTTCTGCTTTTATGATACAATTTCCTCTTTAAAAATTCAGAGTGGAATCTGATGAGTGCAATGAGCAACACATTCTGAAATTCTAAAAGAGTTGCTGTAGAATCGAACCAGACAGTACAAATTTGCTAAAAGTTTGTCCTCTAGCAATCCAAATACATTTTTCATGCCTCTAATTTTCATCTTTATTAAAAATTAATTTTAATATTTATGCTTAAAAGAAATTATTCCCATTATTTCAACCCAACACTTAACATTGTAGTCATTCCATTTGTAAAGTAGTCATCAGTGTAAGAGAACATGGATAATGAGTCTAAGTATATTGTGGACTATTTAAGTAAATTTTGGACATTTAAAAATATACATATGTACTAACAAAGAATTTCCATCCTTTGCCTCCTACAGGTACTAAGAGTTACTGTACTAGTGTTTTTCAGAGAAATGGAACACTATATCCACACACATACATATAGAGAGATTGATTGATTGTGAGGAATGGCTCATGTGATTATGGAGCCTGGGAATAAGGGCTGTGATCTGAGTCAGCTGGCTTTTGATCCCTAGGAGAGTTGACAGGGCAGTTCCAGTCTATTCCACTCTTACAGCCAGAGCCCCAGGAAAGTGGATGAGCTTGAAAGCAGTCTGAGAGGCCTGTCATTGTGTTCTATTCAAGTCTTCAACTGATTGGATTAGGCCCATGAAAATTTTGGGGAGCAATCTGTTTACTCAAAGATAAGCAATTTAAACATTAATTTCATCTAAAACACCCTCCAAGTTGATGCCTAAAATTAACTGTCATAGGTTCTTTATTCAAATAATTGCATGAAGTGATTTCAGTGTCAAAATATACGTGATGATAAAGCTAACTCTTAAAAGATGAGTAAATATTTAGTAGACAGACAAAATATGTGTATGTGCATCGGGCAAGAGAGAGCCTAGACTGAAAGGCAGAAATTTCTAGGCAGATAGATAGGCAAACGTGGATCCTTACAACTTCTAGATTTGTGTTAAAAGCTACTTGTTAATAGCAACAGTTTCTACCATGAATTAACTTCCATTCCGTTGCATTGTGGGGCCAGGCTCTTATTCTGGAATTATCCAAATCCTTTCTTTAAGTCACCAGACTTGAGTATGTGTATGCAAAAGTGACTCTTCACATGAGTAAGAATCAATTGCCCTATCTTTCATTATCATGAAATTAATCTTCCCAGATTTGCCATACTGGAGTTTCAAATCCTTAAATTGTACTCAATAATGTATGAAATGCTGTTGTGCTCATAATGTCAGCATTTTACATTTAGTTACAGTTGGAGATGAGGCCTACTGAAAGGATATAATCATTTTAGTAAATTTTTCTTTGCTTCTTTAGATATAGTTTCCTTTGAAATCAAACACTTGTGGAAATGTATTACTTGAATAGCATGAGAATGAGGCACTTTTGTTGAATGGTTCTTTTCATTTTTGTATTTCTCTCATTTTCACAAGATATACTTTAATCTTTCCTCAAGAGGGAAAAACTGTTATATAGTTAATGAGACAGGCTTTGAAGCTTCAAAGCACTTATCCATGTTTTCAGTGATTTTATGTAAAGTCAAATAGGTTTCCTTGATGGAAGATACACTTTACAAGAAACAAGAAAAATAGATAAGTAATTAAATGGTGGGTGAGAGGAGAAAGAGAGAGACAGAAGAAATTCTACATCCCAGGAAGCCCTACAGAGGTATCACCTTGCCATGATACAGAAGAACTTATTAAGTGTTATACATATTTCCCAAGATAGAATTAAGCCACTATATATGGAAAATCTTATTGATGTGATCCTTGTCTCTTCACCTTAGGTAATTTAGTTCAGAAAATCCCATATGAGAACCTGCAGACTGGGTGAAAAGCTTCCTAGAGTTGAGATTTCTCAACCATGTACTAAACATTACTAAACCATGTATTAAACATGACTATTTTCTCCTGTCTTCCCTTTGGTCCTTCCCACTTTGTAGTCTTATGTGAGGCTTCAAAGTAAACATGGCTTTAGGTCTTGCTCTGAGAGAGTGAGACCTTTAATAAATGTGGAGGACTCTCCCAACTTGCCCTCTCGCAGACAGACACACACATACAATGCCACTAGTAGTGCTGAGCTGTGCTAACAAATAGGAGTTGAAGCCCTTCAAATATGATGTTTTCTCTGCTTGAAGCACTCACTATTCTCATCATTTCTCACTTGACTGATTATTTTTCTAATCTTTCCAGTCTCAACAGAAGACCTTCAAATAGTATGTTTTATAGCATTTATATGATGCTTAATTTTTTGTGCCAACTTGAATGGGCCATATGGCATGCAGATATTTTGTTAAAAATTATCTCTGAGTGGCTGTTATTCTCTGTGTGGCTGGGAGAATGTGTCTAGATGAGATTAGCATTTGAATTAGTAGACTGAATGAAGCAGATTGCTTTCCCAATGTGAGTGGGCCTCCCTCATACAACCTGTCAGAGGCCTGAATAGACCAAAAGGTGGGGTAAGGGAGAATTGGCTTTTGCTGCCTGATTGCTGTGGAGCTGGGACATTGTCTTCATCTGCACAGGGATGGGCACTATACCACTGGCTCTCTCTCCTGGGTCTAGATCTTGCAAAGACAGATTACAGGACTTCTCAGCCTCCATAACTATGTGAACCAATTCTTTATAATCTCTCTCTCTGCATACATATACAAACACACACTTATTGTGTGCGTAGACATATATAAAATCTCTATATTATATATAATTGTTTACTGGTTCTTATACTCTGGAAAATGTTGAGTAATGAATTATTTCTTTTATTTAAAATACTTTTGACAAATTATAATTATATATTTATTTGTTTGCTTACATTTCTTTTGTCCCCCTCTAGAATGTGAAATAAATTCTGCTAAGGCAAATATGTTTTCTTTTTTGCTCACCACTGTATACCTATCCAGTACACTACTTGGAACATAAAAGGTAACAAATAAATTTGTAAAAATTAAATACATAAATAGATAAATGAATTAAATGAAAAAAAGTTGAAATATAGTTTTATTAATATTGAACTAATTAATAATTCTTTGAACTTCTGTTTCCTCATCTGTAAAAGGAGGAAAATGTAATTTTCTAAAAAATATATTTAACAAGCTTATGTAAGGATCAGCTTATAAATGCAAGAAAAAATATTTTTAAACCTTGAACCCCATAGTGATTCTGGGGATTTTTCAAATATAGTTATATCTACTAGATTATTAAATCCCAGATGTAAGCAGTACAGACTTAACATATAAATGTAACTTTCCTATTAATTTTTTGTCTGTTCAGTGTTTTTTTTCAATTGCTTTAACAGAATTTCACTTTCTTCCCACACTTTTCCCCTCTAGTTTTACTATCATTTCAAGTACAGGGTGTGGCCAGAAGTTCATTTGTTTTCTTGGAAAAAACTGTGGATCAGGAGAAGTCAGAACCTGCTCCACATTCCCTGTCTTTAATAAATAACAAACAGAATCTCATCCTTCACGCTATGACTTTAATCCTTCTGTTAAATCATAGATAGAAGCCATCAATGAGGAGAGTTAATCATATTCCTTAAACGTAAAATAGAATGGTTATAACAATTTGATTGGCATGATTCCTTGTTTACTTATTTAATAATAAAAAGCTCAAGACTAGATATTATTATGAATTATTAATTACATGTGTTATAATTCTGAAACATAATAGGTGTTACTTTTCTATAATATTCTTTTGAACTCTATCAATTGAATTATTACCTATTTGTAGAGAGACCCACAGCACTCTTTCAGAAATGTGGGTTCCAGCTACAGAAATTAGGGCATTTCAGTAAAACATCATCTGCCTGAATTGCAGCTATGTAGTTCTTCTCTCAGCTATGCTCTATCAGTTTGTCATTCACCTTATTTTTTGCTTTCAAAATTTACCCTGCCCAAAGTAATAAACATAAAGAAAAAACAAACACTACCTTTGTTTTATGTCTCTGGAGCAATTGTGAGGACAACTAAGGTTATAGATAGTATTCAATAAAATTCACATATCATTGGAGTGGAACAAGAGAATAAAAGCATATGACCTTATAGGAAGCCCTGTATGTGTATATATGTGTGTGTGTGTGTACAGAGTATCCATAAAGTTCATGAGCAATTTAAAATAGTTTAACACACGACCTTTATGGACACCCTGTATATTCTCTCTCAAGAGGGAGAGCGAGAGAGAGAGAGAGAGAGCATATATATATATACATATGTATATGTATATATATATATGTATATATATATATATTGTTGTAAAATTAATCTGATTATATGCATATACTTCCAAAAATACTTCACTAAGTATTAGTGAAGATATAATTAATCTGATTATATGCATATATCCAAAAATACTTCACTAAGAGTATCAAGATACTCTCACTATGGTTAAATTACTCTCTATCAAGCACCTTTGGATTACCTACAAAAACAGAAGCAGAAGAATTTGTTGTAAAATTAATCTGATTATATGCATAGATATATATACATATATATGCATATATACATATGAATTCTATATATACATAAGAATTTGTTGTAAAATTAATCTGATTATATAATCAGATTAATTTTACAACAAATTCTTCTGCTTCTGTTTTTGTAGGTAATCCAAAGGTGCTTGATAGAGAGTAATTTAACCATAGTGAGAGTATCTTGATACTCTTAG
>CAUYRH010126474.1:0-10378 GCA_963574655.1 Perodicticus potto
TGGTCATCATAGCTAGGAAGAGGCTGGATCTTGGAAACTTTTAACCCAAATACTGATTCCACTAATGCAGAGGCTTGTACCTCACCAAAAGTAGGTTTGGCAGGAACCTGTGATTGTTGATCAACCCGATGTGACATGTCTAGGGGAATAAAAAGACAAACCAGAAAGGGGACATATAAATATATTTATTTAAATGATTTTTTTCTCAAGATAGACCAACAATGTTTTTCTATACTGATTCTGTATTTCTTTTTTCTTTCTTTCTTTTTTTTTTTTTTGAGACAGAGTCTTACTATGTTCGCCTTGATAGAGTGCAGTGGTATCACAGCTCACAGCAACCTCAAACTCTTAGGCTTAAGCGATTTTCTTGCCTTAGCCTCCCAAGTAGCTGGGACTACAGGCACCCGCCACAACGCCTGGCTATTTTTTGTTGCAGTTGTCATTGTTGGTTAGCTGGCCCAGGCCGGCTTCGAACCCACTTACTTTGATGTATGTGGCTGGTGCCATAACCACTGTGCTATGGTCACCAAACCTGTATTTCTTTTGATTATTAATTTTTACACATAAAGTTGAAAAAAATCAAATCAGTAAATAAGACCAAGAAGCTGCTGTTTTGGCATATGAATAAAAATCCATGTACCATAATTTTTTTTTGAGACAAGTTCTCACTCTGGTGCCCATGTTGGAGTACAGTGGTATAATTGTAGCTCAGTATAGTCTCAAACTCCTGGGCTTAAATGATCCTCCTGCTTCAGCCTCCTGAGTAGCAATGATTATAGGTGGTCACCACCACACCTGGCTGATTTTTCTTATTTTTTGTAGACACCAGCCATGTTGTCCAGGCCTTTCTGAAACTCGTGGCCTCCCAAAGTGCCGGGATTCTGGGTGTGAACCATTGCACCTGTCCACCATAAATTATTTTTTAACTTACTTCCCAACTGAAGGTATATGCCCAGAGACAAAACACAGATCAAGAAAGCACCTCGGTATCATCTTGCCCAATCCCTCTTCCTCCTCATCAGCTTTACAGGAGAAATATAGGTCTTAAGATTAAATGACTTGCCCAAAGTTACATACTAAGTTACAGTACGAACGCAGCTCTCCAGATTCCTAATCCACGATAATGTCCTTTTGACTAGGTTACCATCAGTCTTGGGTTAAAAGTTAAATTTAAATGCGGGGGATCCTCTAGTCACAGCTTTGTGAAATTATAAGGATCACCAGCTACCTCATCACATATATTTCAAATTTAAAAATGTGAACCAATGTGCAAAGTATTGCATGAGGCACTGTGGGAGATAAGGTCTGCGGGCTCTATAACATCTAAAAAGTTAACTCACAGTCACAGATAAGCTAAACAACCAAAAAATTAAAAGTGGCTCAAAACAGTAAGTTATAAGGCAATAAATAATAAAGTGACCCAATGTCAAAGAAAGCCTGGACTTAAGTATAAACCCACAATGACTGAACTAAGACTGAAGTGAATGGGTTCACCTTAATTTGTAGAGTATGTTTTCTACTGCTAAAAGGAATAGGGGCTTGAAACAAGTAAGATCAGTTACGAAAAGGAAAGTTATATTGGAGTTTGTGACCAGTGAAATTAATAACTGCCAAAACTATGACATAGAGAGGGGAGAGAAACTACTACAGCCTAAGGAAAGGTATTTTTGAGAAGATGGATTTGAGGCTGGGCACCTGCAGCTCATTGGCTAGGGCACCGGCCACATATACTGGGGCTGGTGGGTTCGAACCTGGCCCGGGCCTGCCGAACAACGACAACTGCAATAAAAAAATAGCTGGGTATGGTGGTGGGCCCCTGTAGTCCCAGCTACTTGGGAGGCTGCAGCAAGAGAATCGCTTAAGCACAAGAGTTTGAGGTTGCTGTGAGCTGTGATGCCATTGCACTCTACCAAGGGCAACACAGTGAGACTCTGTCTCAAAAAAATAAAGAAGATGGATTTGAATTGGAGGGCACTGTTTTCTTTGACCTGATAATCCCACTCTCAGCTCCACATTCCTGGCCTATTTCCTGAGTTCCCAGGTATCAGTGAAAGACTACGTGGGGCTTCTGAACATCCTTTAGGATGCAAATATTTGCTTTTACAATCCAAAGATCCTTACAATCTCACCTCCCTCTTTCCCCAAAATAGCTGTATTCTAATCCTTCCTTCATACTAAGTTGTAAAAAATTGATAACCTTTTGGAGGTGAGTTACATTTTAAGGTGTGATTTTGACTGCTGTTCATGGGATACAGTATAGAGTTGTTGCTTCTGAAAGGGACGGGGCACAGGAGAACCTTCTGAGACGAAAATGTTCTATCATCTGTGTCTTCACTAGGCTTTGGTTACACAGGCATATACACTTGTCAAAATTTTACTTAAGACTGGGCATGGTAGCTCACACCTGTAATCTTAGCATTCTGGGAGGCCAAGGTGGGTAGATCATCTGAGCAGGAGTTGGAGACCATCCTGAGCAAGCATGAGACATCCCTGAGCAACAGCGAGACCTCATCTCCACTAAAAATAGAAAAACTAGCTGGGCATTGTAGCGGGTGACTGTAGTGCTGGCTACTCGAGAGGCTGAGGCAAGAAGATTCCTCAAGCCCAACAGGTTTTTTTTTTTTTTTTTTTTATTGTTGGGGATTCACTGAGGGTACAAGAAACCATGTTATACTGATTGCATTTGTTGGGTAACGTCCCTCTTACAATCGTGTTTTGCCCCCAAAAGGTATGGCACACACCAAGACCTCACCCCCCTTGCTCCTTCCCTCTCTCTGCTCTTCCTTTCCCCACCCCTCCCTCATTCTTTCTCTCTCTGCTCAGTGAGATTAAGTTTTCCCAAATGAAGAGCAAGGAAGCAGCCAGAGGCAGTGGCTCACACCTAGCACTCTGGGGAGGCCAAAGCAAAAGGATTGCTTGAATTCAGGAGTTTGAGGTAGCTATGAGCTAGGCTAACATCATGGCACTCCAGCTCAGGGGAAAGAGTAAGACTCTGACTCAAAAAAAAAAAAAAAACCAAGAAAGAATTACTTAAGATAATGCTATGATAAACTGACTGACAGTTCAGAGAGGAAAATGTTTAGAAAAAGCTGTTCCTATGTTGAAGGGATAATCAGTCATGTGAACACCCACAGTCTTCCTCCCTGGACCCCTCCATTCAGCCCTCAAGCACCCTCAGCGGATCTGTCAGCTCCTACTTAGTCTGTAGCCAGACCACCCACTGATTCACCAACCTCCCTCAGGAGAGTTACTCCTGAGCCAAAGGAACCCTCATAACTTTCAGAACTCAGATGTGAAAAGGATGAAGCCACATGGGCTTTCCTCCATAGCTATAGCAAAGCTACTCTAAGGCTGTACCTGGAGCATAGGTGGAACCTCATTCTGCAAGAGAAAGAACACAGCAAGGCCTCTCCTGCGCTAGAGACACAAGTCACACCCTCTTCTGGAGCCAGGCACAGAGCAGGGGACTGAGGTAGGCACCTAACCCAAATGCTGAGAGAGGATGGGGCATGAACAACAAGTTGACCCTGGTGGTGACCATAGCTCAGTGGGTAGGGCGCCAGCCATATACACCAAGGCTGGCAGGTTAGAACCTGGCCCAGGCCAGCTAAACAACAATGACAACTGCAACAACAACAAAAAAATAGTTAGGCATTGTGGTGGGCGCCTGTAGTCCCAGCTACTTGGGAGGCTGAGGCAAGACAATTGCTTAAGCCCAAGAGTTTGAGGTTGCTGTGAGCTGTGACACCACAGCACTCTACCCAGGGTGACAGCTTGAGGTTCTGTCTCTAAAAAAAAAAACAAACAAGAAACTGACCCCAAAGATCCATAGCAGACCAAAGGGCCTGCACAAGCTACTCCCAGTGAAGGACCAGAGACAGCACAGGGGCTGGGCAACCATCACTCAGAGCTGCTGCTCCCACGCAGGCAAGCTGCCCGGAGAGGTGAAATCCAGCAGAAGAGATGGGAGGGGCCTGCACTAAATTATAAAGCGAAGCAGACACAGGGGGCCGGAGGGCCCAGTGAGTCACCCCTGAGTGCTGCTGACCTGGCTTGCAGCTGGCACATAGTTGAGAGCCCAGTGGCACTGGCTTGCCCCACCTAGCGGCAGTACAGGAAGCTGTGCCACTTCTCTGCTGCCCACAGTCAGGGAGACACCTGAAGTCACAAAACACAGTCACAGCCAGGGTTATCTGTACATATACATGATTTTGAAACAGTAAGTTACTCGATCTAATGGTAACTGCGAACAAGTTTTTTACTTGTTCATGCCATGAATATTTCTGAGCCTCACTCTGCTCAGGTCAAAGGATAGGTAAGAAGAAGTAGATAAGGCCATGTCCCCCACCCTCACTTCAGGTACACTACCTAGTGTTAAGTCTTAGCAAACAGGTACTGCTTAAAAAAAGGAAGTCTTACCTTCATTACAAGCAAGGTGGGCAAAAAAGGCAATGATCTGTACTGTTTTACCGAGCCCTGCTTCATCAGCCAGTATGCCATTGAGATTCTTTCGGTGCAGTTTGGCCAGCCAATCCAGGCCAATCTTCTGATAGTCTCTGAGGACCCCATACAACAGAGATGGAGCATTAAACTTCACCTGCAGCAACAGACCAGCCAAAGAATGACTGTCAACATAACTGCCAAAAATTTCTGGGTTTTTTGATACAGAATTTTATTTTGTCACCCTCAGTAGAGTGCCATGGCATCGTAGTTCACAGCAACCTCAAACTCTGGGGCTCAAGTGATACTCTTGCCTCAGCCTCCCACGTAGCTGGGACTACAGGTACCCGCCACAATGCCCAGCTATCTTTAGAGATAGGGTTTCGCTCTTGCTCAGGCTGTCCTGAGCTTAGGCAATCCACCCACCTTGGCCTCCCAGAGTGCTAGGATTACATGCGTGTGAGCCAATGTGCCAATCCAAAACTTTCTGAAAACCAAAATCAGCACAGTCACATGATAAACTGAGTGAAAAGCCACAAAAATTATATATAGAAAACAGGAAGAGAAAGATCAAAAATTGCTTTTTCTGACAACTTCTATAGTTGGGATAAAGTGCTTCTTTGGAAGTAGGAAAAGCTTTTCCAGTGATTCATCCAGATACACACACTTACTCACAAAGACCCATCCCTCATGTGAAACCCGCATCTCACCGAAGTTGAAACTCGAGCACTGCCCTTGGGCAGGATGGCTTCGGCCACAGCAGTGACCTCTGCGACGTCCTTGGTGTTTGGTTTCCCAATATTCATTCTCTCAGCGGCTTTAAACTGATCCATGATGAAAAGTGAGTCAATGAGAACCAAATCCCTCCGACTCTCCCTGTCACCTAGAGAATCTTCTGCATCTATAACAATGAAACAAAGAGAATAGGGGCTGATGGGATAGTTTTATAAACCTAAACATCAAAAAAAAGGGAAAAAGTTTATAGAATCCAAATATTTCGAATATAGAATTAAGCAGTACTTTTGTTTATAGTCCATTTTATCTCTAAACAGTACTATCTGGATAAATGGGCATGAACTATTATGACCCTATCAAATTTAGGACCATTCTACTAAGCTCTCAAGAGTATAATTTGCCCCAGATAGCCTGGAATCTGGAAAATGTCTCCAAGGCCATTAGGAGTTAGTATCATGAATGGATTTACAGGTATCTCAGGGTTTAGTAACCTCCCCTCCAACACCATGAAAGAAAAAAATCAGAAATGTTCCCCAAATGTGGGAAACAAGGGAAACACCATCTCTCCTGCCTCTGGTCCTGGTGCCAGTAGGGTCCTGAAAAGCCCTGGGAAGACACCCAGGGATATACCATTACGGAAATGAGACACAGATAGGAGACTGTGGTGTGTTCTGAATACATCTGTGTGGCATGTCCAATAATAAGCAAAAGAAACTACCCAAAACTTATATGTTAAACAAACTTTGCACAACCTAAATAAATATAACATCTAGTTCCATAAAACTGCAACTTTTATATAGCTAGAGAAAAATACTTCTATATCCTTCATAACTTGATCAACTACTCTGATTAACTGATAGTTAATAAGAAGCACAGAATTTAATACAGTTCTATTCAGTATAAAATAACATTAAATATGTTTCCAATTTTTTCTTTCATCAAACTAAAATAAATTTTTTTAAACCTTATTATGTTTCCACCTGTAATTTGGCTTTGGTTTTTCAATCAGAATTCTTTAAAAATGCTATAAACATACCTTCTTCTTCACTTGTCTCTTCACTATCAGGTTTAGGTTGAGGCCACTGGAAACCTGGCAGAAAGGCACCTTCATACAACTTCACCAGGTCGATCAAGGGCAGCTCAGCTGGAGGGATGATAGGAAGAAAGGCCGTAATTCCTAAGGAGACAACTAGGAATAGCAGCGCCCACCACAAGAAGTACAAAGGGGATCCTTGGCACACACATTTCTTTTCCTGGCTTTAGGTCATTCCTTGGAAAAGAATATATTTTCTAACAGTACATTTACTTCTTAAAAAAATTTGCCTGTTAGTGATACTTTATAAAAAAAAGTTTAAATTTTGTAAGATGAAAAATCTCTCAAATGAAAAACTCAATTCTGGCTCAGCACCCGTAGCACTGTGATTACGGAGCCAGCCACATACACTAAGGATAGCAGCTTCAAACCTGACCTGGGCCAGCTAAACAACAATGACAATAGCAACAAAAAATAGCCGGGCACTGGCTGGGTATCTGTAGCTCAGGTGGCTGGGGCACCAGCCACATACACCGGAGCTGGCAGTCTAGCCTGGGCCAAAAATTAGCTGGGCGTTGTGGGCACCTGTAGACCCAGCTACTTGGAAGGCTGAGGCAAGAGAATCGCTTGGGTCCAGGAGTTTGAGGTTGCTGTGAGCTGTAATGCTACGGCACTCTACCAAGGCCAACATAATGAGACTCTGTCTCAAAAACAAACCAAAACAGAATAAAACTCAATTCTATTCATAAAAAATCACAAAGTTCTGAAATCTTGTAGTACGTGTACAGTAACACTAAAGACTAATAAAAAATACATAAACAATGAATATTACGGATACAAAATAACTGATACCCCCCAAAAGGAAAGAAAAATGTTCAAAAAGATTGTCAAGGCTTGGCACCTGTATCTCAGCAGCTATGGCACCACATACACCAGAGCTGGCAGGTTCGAACCCAGACCAGGCCTGCCAAGCAACAATAACAATTACAACAAAAAAATAGCTGGGCATTGTGGTGGGCGCCTATAGTCCCAGTTATTTGGTAGGCCGAGACAAGAGAATCACTTAAGACCAAAAGTTTGAGGTTGCTGTGAGCTGTGATGCAACAGCACTCCACCAAGGGCGATATAGTGAAACTCTGTCTCAAAAACAACAATAGGCTCGGTGCCTGTGGCTCAATGGGCTAAGGCGCCAGACACCTACACCTGAGCTGGCAGGTTCGAATCCAGCCCGGGCCCACCAAACAATGACAGCTGCAACCAGAAAAAAAAAAAAAATGGCCAGGGATTGTGGCAGGCGCCTGTAGTCCCAGCCACTTCAGAGGTAGAGGCAGGAGACTCACTTGAGCCCAGGAATTGGTGGTTGTTGTGAGCTGTGATGCCACAGCACTCTATCCAGGGTAACAGCTTGAGGTTCTGTCTCAAAAAAAAAAAAACAATAACAAAAAAGAATGACAAAAGACTATTAAGTATAAATTACATAAATCACTCACCCTAACACTTTTAAAAAGCACATTTTTGGCTTGGTGCCCGTAGCACAGTGGTTATGGTGCCAACCACATACACTAAGGCTGGCAGGTTCAAATCTGGCCTGGGCCAGCTAAACAATAATGACCACTGCAAAAAAAAAAACAACAACAAATAGCTGGGCATTGTGGGGGCCACCTGTAGTCCCAGCTACTCAGGAGACTGAGACAAGAGAATCGTTTGACCCCAAGAGTTTGAGGTTGCTGTGAGCTGTAACGCCACGGAACTCTACCGAGGGTGTCACAGTGAGACTCTATCTCAAAAAATTAAAAAAAAAACCACATTATTACAATTGGCAAAGGGTACTAAGGTATTTCACAAAAATCAACAGCACAGAGGGCTAGAACAGTTTTAACTGGGTATCTCTCTATCCTGACTAATCAGATGTTTTCTACAAAATTAGCAACCACCTTAAGATCATAATATTAGAAAACATAATGCATCAAATACTGAATACTGCTGATAAGGATACTAACTGGCTTAATTTTTCTGAAAACCACTAGGGAAAGCTGAAGAGCTCATCATTTCCTACTTTAAATCATCTCCCAGAGGAGTCATAGAAACCTAGTCCAAGGCTCATGCTTAAAAAATTTCTGCACATGTCATCCACAAGGGAAAACATCTGTGCTGAGCTGTGTGCATGAACTTTCTGTATGTGTACTGCACACGTGTCATCCAGAATAGGAGAAAACATTTGTGCTGGAGTGGATGCTTGTTGTGTGTAGACTTTCTGCATGTATACTGCAGTTAGTAAAGACTGTAGACTAAGGCCAGGTGCAGTGGTTTGTGCCTATAATCCTAGCACTCTGGGAGGCTGAGGCAGAAGAACTGCTTGAGCTCAGGAGTTCGAGACCAGTCTGAGCAAAGGCAAGACCCCCATCTCTACTAATAATAGAAAAACTAGCTGGGTGATGTACTGGGTGCCTTGTAGTCCCAGTTACTCAAGAGGCTGAGGCAGGAGGATTGCTTGAGCCCAGGAGTTTGAGGTGGCTGTGAACTATGAAGCTAGCCTGGGTGACAAGATTTTGTCTCCCAAAAAAAAAGAATGTAGACTCAGAATAACAAATATCACACACAAGAGCCCGACAGGAACCAGGGAAAGGACAATGTCCACTTCCAATTCATTTGCTCATGATTTAAAATATTCATCTTACTATACTGATGGATATGTGATAAATAAAAGTAAAAATAAATGTCAACTGTAGAATCTAGCTGGTAGGTATACAGTGTTCATATTAAGGTTCTTCCAACTTTTTTATATGTCTGTCTGGATGTTACCATAAAAAATGCTGAGAAATTCACTCTATAATGGCTATGAAGAGAGGAAAAAACAGGAGAAACAACTGAAAATCTGTTACAATATAAGGTAATTCTGCCAGGTAACTTAGAATAAACTTAATGAACAGAAATCAACACCCTTCACAAGTATAAATTAGTTAGCAGATGTAATGGAAGAAAAAAACTCACTTAGATAGAATATTGAATACAGTTGTGGGGTTGGTTCCAGGACTCCCCACTGACAGCAAAACCACGGACACTCAAGCCTTTGATATACAAAGGCATAATGTTTGCGCATAACCTACACACATCCTCCTGTACACTTTAAGTGATCTCCCAGCTACTTATCATACCTAGTACAATGTAAATGCTATATAAATAGTCGTTACATGGTACTTTAAAATTTTTTTATTGTTGAATTGTTTTATTTAGGGTTTTCTACTGAACACGTTCTATCCTTAGTTGGTTAAATCTGAGGATTTGGAACCCCGGATACAGAAGGTTGATTATACTTAGAATTAAACCTTTAAAAGGGTGTATCTCCAGGGAAAAAGTTCTTATAGGCTCCTGAGGACTGTGAAAGAAGCCTTGGCCAATGAGGTGCTCCTCCCTGTTCAAGGGTTCAGCTGCATACCACAGCCAACACTAAGATATCCTAGCAACCCATCTTCTGGTGTGTACCCCAGCCATGCCACACTGACTAGGGCTAATCCAAGTGACCACCAGACACGAGAATGACAACATGTGACTTCTGCAGGCTCAGTGATGGAAGACAGTGTTGTGTTCCCCCACTTCCTCATGACCCTCGGAACACTTGATATGCAGCAAGAACCTGCCAGTTGGCAGAATGAACCTCTAGCCTGCCCAAGTCAAACTTCTGAAGCCTACATCTTGAGAACTTAGCCACCAACACCCAGGTAGGGTGCCCCTGAATTTCTAATGCATAGAAAGTACTAATGCACCAATTTAGCACAGACTCTAACAAGATAAAGATGCCCACCAAAATCAGCCACTACAAAAAGAAGACAAATGAGCAGTGTAACTAAAAAGCTACCAGAGAAGATAAAATGTAATAATTTTTAAAATACTTGATCAATGCTTAAAGCAAGCATAAAGGGATGAATAAAGAACAAATGAGACAAATAAAAAAAAAAAAACTAAAAAACTGTGATAGAAAAGCCCAACTAGGAAAGACTTTAATACAAATGTACTGAACACTTGACTATAAAGACACAGAGATGATGTTTCTTGTACCCTCAATGAATCCCCAACAAATTAAAAAAAAAAAAAAAAAAAAAAGGCCCCACACCAAAACGTGAAAAAAAAATAAAAAAACAAAAATTGAGGGGGGGGAACTGAGGTGGCAAA
>CAUYRH010126476.1:0-29127 GCA_963574655.1 Perodicticus potto
AACATGAATGTAACATACCACATTTATTAATGACAATACTTAGAAATTAGGGTTAATGGTGTTACTAAAAGTCCTATCTGAATCATCCTCTGTTTCTTTATTATTTTTTCTTTCTTACTTATGTCTGCATTTTTCCAGTTCTTTCTTAGTTCATTGCAAAAAATGTGTCATTTCTTTTTTGCCTTACTTGCTACATATATATTATTCATCAACTAATTATTAAGCACTATATATATGAACGGTTGGAAATATATAGATGTATAAAGGCAGAATTTTTTTTTCCCTGAAAAAGTTATTTATGTATCAAAAAAAAAGCTCATAAGAAATAAAAAGTCTGTAATGATTACATGTATGAACAAAGTTATTTCACTTGGGCTTACGTAGAGTAAAAGGAAGATTTACCAAAAATGTTAAAATAGTGATTGATGGTCTAATGCTACTAAATTACATCAAAGGTGTTATCTCACATTTTAATTTGTTTTTTCCTAATGAAACTAGGTGTTGGAATCTCACTTTCCCTCATTCCTTCCCTGTCATCCTCCCTCATCACTTAAAAAGAAAATGTGTTTTATGTTTAAATGCTTCTGGTGATGTGTTGTTATCTCACTCTGTTAGACTAACAGTTCTCATGATACGTGAAACTGGTTGGAAATCCTAGCATACCTTGCCTAAGTGTGTTTTATTTACCTTGATACCATCCTGTTTTATTGTAATAGTATTGGGAGAGCCCTGAAAGATGACATTAACCTATTTCTTATGAATTGTAAGAAAGGAGGAAGCAATCTCTCTCCAGAGCCACTTCGTATTCAGGGGTGCGCCACCTGTGGTTGACGGGTGGCGTGCAGAGTATTTGAGGATCGTTTTAATTGTTTGCAGGGTCAGATATCCTGCAAAGTGTGCAAGGACTTTTTTTTTTTTTTTTTGATTGTAGCTGTTCATCAGCTTTCATCAGTGTTTGCGTATTTAATATGTGACCCAAGACAACTCTTCTTCTTCCAGTGTGTGGCAGAAAGGAGAAAAGTTTGGACACTCCTACATGACGAGGTTAACTATCCAATGTTTCTATAGGAGCGTGTGTTTTCTTTAAGTGGTACAGGTTTAATATATATGTGAAAACTTGTTGATTCTTTTTGTTAATCACTTTAGTCCATGTGGGCTGCTATAACAAAAATAGCATAGATTGGGTGATTTATAAATGACAAAAATATATTGCTCACATAGTTCTAGCAACTGGAAGTCCAAGATCAAGGTGTCTGCCGATTCAGCATCTAATGAGGGCTTTATAGATGACCCCTTCTTACTGTATCCTCACATGGTGGAAGGTGCAAACGAGTTCCCTTGGCCTCTTTACACAGGCACTGATCTCACGCATGAGGGCTAATTATCTCCTAAAGGAGATGTATTAATTTGGGGAGTACAGAAATATTCAAACCATAACACTAATGACACACAATGTTGCCTTCTATTTTACAGGCAGCCTACTACTTATGATGATAACACTTCTTTGATTTAGTTGCCCCAGTATTGCTCCCTTACCTATATATGTATCTTATCTGTGTAATGTTCAATAAACATTTTGCATAGTTTTATTTTTTTGCATTTTGCATATCTTAAGGGGAATCAGATATATATATATTTTTTTGTTGTGTTTTTTGAGACAGGGTCTCACTCTGTTGCCCTCGGTAGAGTGCAGTGGCATCACAGCTCACAGCAACCTCAAACTCTTGGGCTTAAGTAATTCTTTTGCCTCAGCCTCCCAAGTAGCTAGGACTACAGGTGCCCACCACAATGCCTGGCTATTTTTCGGTTGTAGTTGTCATTGCTGTTTGGCAGGCCTGAGCTGGGTTCAAACCCGCCAGTTCCAATATATGTGGCTGGAGCCCTAGTCGCTGAGCTACAGGTGCCCAGCTGGGAATCTTATTTTTTAATGATACAAACTAATGTACACTCACCATCCAAAATAGAATACAGAAAGACACAATGAAGGTAATGGTTGTCCATAATTTTGCTTCTCTGGAATAATAAGTGTGCCTGTTTGCTACATATGTTACTATTTGCTATATGCATTCCATATATAATGATAGCCAACATTTATTCAGTGCTTGGTATGGACCAGGCAATATTTCAATGATCTTACATGTTAAATGTTACACATGTATGCCCCTACACAATTTTATGCAATAAGCACCATAATGATACCATTTAAAAATGAGGACATTGGTGCAATAACAAGATACAATAATTTGTTCAGAGTCATAGTGCCAGTATGAAATGAAGCCAGGATTCTAAACCAAGTGTACAGGCTCCAGAGCCCATGTTTTAACCATTAAAAACAGTGCCTTTTTAGTATATAAAATACATACAATTTTGGAAGCTGCTTAATTCACTTAATATATTACATGGTTTTCTAACATAGGTGAATAATTTGTTCAGAACAAGATTTTCTATTGGATGTCTATAAACATATTAATTAGATATAATAGAATTATTTTAAGGCTTATTTGATGGATATTGAGTTTGCGTCTAAATATTCACTAAGGAAATAATATAGCATATTTTATAAAAATTTTGAGAAGGTATACAAGTTCATAGTGACTTCCGTACTTATTTAAATAACATGTATTAACCATCAGCATGTTACATATGAATATAAAAAAATGAAGTAAATATTGGCTGCATGATAACTATGTTCCAGGAAGAGTTCTAGGAGGCTCTAGGGAAAACGAAGATATTAAAAAACGAATCTTTCCATTTTTAAATGTCTTACAATATAGTGGAGAGAAAGCCTTGTAACACATTGTGTTTCAGTAGAATCCAGTTTTGTGTGTTGAGAAATGAAGACAGATGACAAAGTTTGGACAATAGAAGCGATTGTATCAAGAATTAGGATAATAAGAACTAGGGTAGGTGATATGAGGACACTAGTGTGTGAAGAAGATTTATGTCTCAGCATCACAGAGACATGGGGACTTACAACAAGGTTAAACCTACTTATTTGGATTCACTTTATCCTTTCCAGGAATTTTATGATATTAAATACCATATCTTATACATGTTTTTTTTTTTTTTTATTAAATCACTGCTGCGTAGATTAGTGCAATCAAGGGGTACAATGTGCTGGTTTCATATACAATCTGAAATTATACATGGGTTTTGTATTGCCTTTACCATTAACAAAATACTGATTGTAAGAGGAAGAACTAGTTCTGTCAGCTTACCATTCCAGTTACAAATTAATAGGCTTTACCAAATAGTTTTTCCTATGTCTTGGAAGTATTAAAGTAATTTTAAAAATAATTATATTTTTAATTTAAATAAAATAGTTATGTATGTTTATGGGACCCAGTATACTATTTTGATCTATGAATACATTATAGAAAGATTCAGTCAAGCTAATCAACATATCCATCACCTCATACACTTATCATTTTTGTGGTGAGAATGTTAAAAAAACTGTTATTTTAGCAATTTTGAAATATACATTATTATCATATTAACTGTAGTCACCATAAGCTTTTGAATGTTCTAAGAAATTTTTCAAAGAATCTCAAGGCCAAGTGTTAGCAGGCTATTCTCAGAGACTAGATCTTCTGCATCACATCTGTGGTCCTTGTTGCCTTCAGGGGTTACTGACTAGTATTTAATTGAAGGCTGACTGAGTTAGACATATACTTCCTGTAGTCGGTGGGTTTTGTTGCCAGAAATATCCTTTTGCTTATTAGTGGGCAAGGTTTTTGCTTCTACTGTTGAATTTAAGTGTGTCCCTTGAGATTCCATTACTCAGTTCATTGAGAAAAGCTTAAAGCTGAGGGAGGGAAGTTCTGAGCTCTGGTGAAGGAGGTTGAGTGAAATTAAAACTCTCTAGTTGGCTTAAGTTCCTCCAGATGTTCACCTATATATCAAAACTTAACAATTACAGATATTCCAAGTGGTGAGATTGCTGTGCAAAAGTTCTTTATTTATAATTCCAATTCTAAAATTTTTGGTCATTAGATGTGCAAATTAACACTGAAAATCCACAACTAACCAGATATATTTTCATCCTGTTTGATTTCTGAGAGCAAATATCCCTATTGTACCTAGTGTATCATTCTCTGCTTTTTTCTTCAGACTTGCTGTAATTTCATAGGAAAGACATGCAATCAGTTATTTTTTCTTTTTTTTATTGTTGGGGATTCATTAAGGGTACAAAGAACCAGGTTACACTGGTTGCATTTGTTAGGTAAAGTCCCTCTTATAATTGTGTCCTGCCCCCCAAAGGTGTGTCACACACCGTGACCTCTCTCTCCCTCCTTCGCTCTTTCTGCTCTCCCCTTCCCCCATCCCCACCATATACTAGGTCATTAATTGTCGTCGTATCAGAATTGAGTACATAGGATTCGTGCTTCTCCATTCTTGTGATGCTTTACTAA
This sequence comes from Perodicticus potto, assembly GCA_963574655.1. Taxonomy (NCBI): domain Eukaryota; kingdom Metazoa; phylum Chordata; class Mammalia; order Primates; family Lorisidae; genus Perodicticus; species Perodicticus potto. The sequence goes on from CAUYRH010126476.1 coordinate 4,413, forward strand.
GAGTAATGTGTTCCATTTCCATCCAGGTTAATACAGAAGATGTGAAGTCTCCATCATTTTTAATGGCCATGCAATCAAAATTTAATAAAATATATTCAAAAATAAAAGAGCCATGAAAAAAGTTAGACACACATATCACAATAATGTGATTATAGAAACTGTAATGATGCTGCTGGCTAAAGAGCTGCAAAGAATTTGGCTTTCCATGAACTTAATGACTGAAAGTAAAGTTCCTCCCTGGGAGAAAGCTTGAGATCATAACACAGATCGAATAAATGTATGGACCTTTCCAAAGTTACTGCAGAACAATTCTGGCTGGGATCCTTTACTTTTCTAGAGAAAGCTTTGTAACCTCTTATTTTAAATTGACTTCCATTGAGCAACAATGCCTCCCAGCTTGCAGTTTGGCACAGTACTGGATAGTGTATTTACAGGCTAGTCTCATTTTTGTTTTTGCAGTAGGAGATTGCTACCTTACTGCTACTTGATGGTGATTTTTGGAAGCACAATTTTGAAGACAGTGGTTTTAAAAAATTGTGATTATTGGGAATAACAACTCTAGAAACAAAGATTTAGTGGAATTACATCCAATTTATTCAGCACATTGCCAAGTTTTTGAAATTCTAGTTTTATATCCATGTATTCAGAGTACCCATCGTTCCCTGAAGTATTGTATATTTAGGTTTGTACTACCATATAGGCCTAGAGTTTTGATCCAACTGGCAGTAGGAGCCTAACCTCTCAGAATAATTATCGTAGTCAGATCTTTGGTAGCTCTATTCCTTGCTTTCTAAATAGCACAATTTCTTTAACATCAAGATATGGCAAACATACATTACCAAAAGAAGAAAACCCATCTCCAACACTATTATGGTGTTTTTCAGTTCAAATCATGTTATAGACATCATTTGATTTAATTTTCTCCCAAGCTTTGGGAAATGTGAATTATTATCATCATATTATTGTTGCTGAGAAAGAGTAGCTACTGTTTATTTAGCACTAACTCTGCACTAAGAATTGCATTAACCATTTTGCAGTTGATTCTAACAATAGATTAGGCAGCTTGAATTCTTACTATCCTCCATTCTACACATCTTGAACTATCGCTTACAAGACATGCCAAGTTGATACAGGTAGTATGTAGCAGAAGTGGAATTCAAGTCCTATTTGATCTGCTTTGACTCTAGAACAGCAGTTCTCAAGCTGTGGGTCGTGACCCCTTTTTAACAATGAAAATACCTTGTGGCATTAGGAAGGTTGAGAACCACTACTCTAGAACGTGAACTTTGAATCTCCATGGCATTTTGACACTCTTTTATAAATGGAAGGCCTGGTGATACTAAAAAGCTAAATATGATGCTGTAGGTCATTAAATTAGTTATTAGTTCCTAATATCTTCCAACTGAAACCCAAACATTTTTTTCATCATATCATATAGTCCCCAGGACTCCTGCTGACTTACATGGAAGTTTCTGAAAATTAAAAAAAGGAGCATCCCTTCTACCATCACCAAACACCCAGAAGAACCAATTTTTTATTTTTTTAAAGAAAACAGACTTTTTCCAGTCTACTTCTGCCTTGGTGGAGGGTCACAAAGATGGCTGAGGGAAGTGCGCATGTGGATTTCAGGGCTTACCCCCCTTTATTTCAAAACCTTTATGCAAAATGCAATATCTAGAACTATAAGCAGCAGTGGTCCCAGCTGTGTTTATTGAAACTAATAACTAGAAAATTCTATAAAATGTTAAGGGAAATATCTAAAGAATTTCCTGTAAGTATGTGCTCTTAAGAACAATAAGAAAGTAAAATTTGGACACAATTAATTACATTTCTAACATGCTCACATGTTCTCTTTACTGCCAACAAAATGTTTAAGACGGTATAATCTGACAGCAGTCATGTTAAAACTCCCCTGAAGCCAAAATGTGTCATTCGTCAAAATGATGCTCATATTTAGAAGCCCTTGAAAAGGATCTGAAGATCATTTATGAACTGGATTTTAATCACATGGTAATATACATACATCGTGCTTCAGTTATCTTACTGAGCTTGGGAATGATTTTTTTGTTTCTATTCATTTCAGCTTGCCATTATGTTCTTTTTCAAAATTGATTACTTTTAATTATATTGCTATCCTGGGCATATAGCAAATATCCTATAACATGGATACACTTTGCAGTGAAAGTTATAGGTTTAATGTGCAACTAACTGTAATAAACAAACACAAAAAGAAAGAAAGAACCAAAAATTGCAAATGAAAAGCAGAATGAATGTAAAAAATGAGGATACTGGTGGTCACAAAAGAGATTTAAGTAAAGAGCAAATGTGACTGAGGATGTGCTGGTTTGAGAGGCTGAGAACTTCTTAGCCTGGGGGATGTCTTATCAAATATAACAACCCTGAGATTGTGTGAAAACAAGTTCTGTTGTCTGAATGGTAAGGTTGTCTTCAGGGGCTTGTCTAATTAATTTGAAAGATCATAGTAGGGAGTGTGTCTCAAACTTTGAGATGTCAGGATCACTGGGGGATCTACCCAACTATGCCAAGGTCCAATTAAAGCCTTGTTTTGATGAAGGTGGGTGTCTTTGCTCTTTATTAGCTCTTCAGTTGATTCAGATGAACATCTTGTCTGAGAACAAGAGTGGTCTATGGGAACAGATTCTCACGGTTGTCTGTACATTAGAATCACTGATTCTTATCCCTAGACATTCTTATTTCACTGATAGGCAGTGAAGTTTGGACACTGAGGTTTTGAAAAAGCTCCCAAAGGTGATTCTAGTATTAGTTAATTTTGAAAACCACTGGTCTAAGGGCTGTACTACCCAGTGTGTTGTCCAAAGGCTACCAGCAGCAGTAGTATCAACAGCAAGAGAGGCAGCATCTGAGAATTGTTGGAAATGCAGAATCTCAAGTTCCACCTCAAATGACTGAATCAGAATCCATTTTTTTCTGAGATACCCAATTATTCGTGTGCCCATTAACATTTGAAACACACTGGTCTAGGTACTTAGGAAGAGCTGGATTCCTGAACACTTGTAATTAGCTGAATAAATCTGGGAAAACTCATTGAGCTACAACACACTTGCCCATAAAATGGGTGTAAGGATAATAGTTCAATATTGCGAGTTTCCTGGCAATTTAAGATTCTTAAAATGCAATACCTGAAACTTTTAGCTTCATTCCTAGAACAGTGAATACCCTAATTAAATCTAGTTACTCTTAGCAGACAGTCATAGTCCTTGTGAATTTTTTTGTCACTGATAATCGCAGATCTAAAGAAGCCAAGCCCTACTAGTGACTATTAGCACAGGCATTCTTGTTATTCGGGCATTCAGACATTGCTTTCTGTGTGTGAATTCAAGGTGATTTTTATTAATTTAAAAGAATAAATGCTTCCCAGATGGAAGTGTCTCTTAGTAAAAAAATAAATCACCGGGATGCAATCTTTAGCCACAATGCCTTTAAAGGGTGCCTTGGGCATCTTATCTTGTGTGATTGTGATCAGTTTAGACAGTGCTAACTGTTCATACTGTGTTCTCCCTAATTTCCCCTTCCCATCTATCTGCTATTTCCCTCCTTGTTGGAGATGAGCTAATTTCTTTATAGAAATTCATATATAGGCTTGCTTTTCAAGCCACTAATTTCTGTAATTATCTATTTTTTCTTCTCTAACTTTAGTCCACCCAAACATTTTCTTACCATTGCTGTTTTGCTTCTTGAACTAAGACATGAAACTTATTCAGAAAAATTTTTATTTCTGATTGAAAGTGCATGATATTTTTTGTAGTATAACTGTTTACACATTTAAGAGGGAAGTAGAAATGCCTAATGTAATAACACAGAAGAAATACCCTCAACTAATCTTTCTAAGCAGGACGACAATGAGTAATGATTACAGTTAATTAAGCTAGGCAACCTCTATTTCCATTCACTTAGCAGCACTGCTAATTATATACTCACACTACAAGGTTTCTTTAGTTCTCCTGTAATTTGGATGCAGTGCTTTTTGTAGGCAAGGGGATACGGTACAATTAATGAGCTTTTTCCCACCAACACCTCCTGTTCTCTCTAAATGAAATTTCCGAGTCTGAAAATGGAAAGTAGTAAAGGAGCAAGGAAAACAAAATCAGTCACATTTTAACTTACTTCCAGCACAGCACGTGTTTATAATTGCCAAATATTTTGTGCTAGAGGAAACAGGGTTTAAGGTTTTTATTTTTTTTTTCTGAGCTTCGTAAAATGGTGGTTTATGTAAAAAAGGAAATAGGTACAGATCTTGGGTTTTTAAAAAAATCAGTGGCAGAGACAATGGCACTTGACATCCTATGCGTGTGTTTGCATGACATAAACACGTATTGAGCACTTGCTGTTTGCCGAGCACTGAGTCTACTAATATGAAAAAGAGGCAAACCTTAACTCTAACTCCAGGTTTCTTTACATGGACTTCAATCATTTTAACAACTTTCTCTTTAAAGAAAACCGAGAGAACTGTAGCTGTACTTGGGTATATTGTTAATGAAGCACTTGAAAAAAAATCAGTTTATGCGCTTTGATCAGATGGGGATTGACGTACTTAAGAGTTTTATTTTTAATCTGAAAATCCACTTCAATCTTATGCTCCGGGTAAACAGTCATTACACAAGCCTGGCACAATTCTGTTTTCAAGAAGCAGGATTCAAGGTTTAACTTCAAATACAATTTTGAGTAAGTTATACAGATTATTGCTTTATAAAAAAGGGCTTACATGGATGGGTTTTAGCTTCAATCTTAATCTCCATTCGCTTTAAGAAGTAACTTCTGCGTTGTGGTTTGTATTGAGTTTAAGACTGTTGCAGATGTTAAAATAGATTTGTAAAGGTATATCCGAAGGAAGATATTTGGATGTCGAACAGTCTTTGTTTTTATATTTGTATAGAAAGTTCAGCTGTATTTTGAGCAGCACTGGACATTTTCAAAGTTGTTTTCGGCTCCAAGCCTCACACAGGTGCATGGATTTATAGGTACCGTCTCTGCTTCTCTTTCACTATCATCAGTTTGCGTAAATGAGCGCACCGTGGAGTTCACATGAAGACAGATACACAGGTGTCCTCGTAATAATCAGCTCCTCTAATTCTCCTCTCCAGTTTATGCTTCAGTCTCCGAGACATCCTATATAAAGCCGACGGCACAGTTATTACTAGTGGAACTGAGGTGACTGATTAGAAGGGAACGTAATCAGGTAGATTGAGCCTGTGAGGGAAGAAACCATTGCTGCGAGAGGGGAGTGTTTGTAAAAAGCTGGCTGGGAAGCTGAATCTGTGAAGGACACCTCACTATTCATGACAAGCAGAGTGGAAGAAACAGGTGCAAATCTGTGCGTTTGTCTGCTTCTGTGAGACTGGTCACAGATTATGTACCTGTTTTATCGGTGCTTGGCTATGATTCTACCTCCAGGTTTATCAGACCCCATAGACTGAGTAAGAGAAAAGTACCAACAGGGAAATCAGCAAAAAGCTTTCCTATGAAGGTGTAGCCAGCCTCCGCAGAATTTGAAATGTCTGAGGTCTCATTGGGTGAGTAAAAGCTGCAGATAACTGCAACAGCCATTCAGAAGAATGATAAATGCCACAAGTATTCGGAAGCAGGCTTCTCTAAAGGTGACTCTTTTGGTCAATTTGTAACCTCTGGGATATCTTTGGATTACTCCTCTTCATATAATCTTTCTGTAAAAGTTCAATTGGGGGGTTTGTTGTGAGGAAGGGAAGGGACGGGTGTGACATCAATGACAGAATAATCCAAATCACTGAAATGGGACAGAGCCCAAATTTTACTTTTTGGGTTATGGCATTTGTAAACTTTTCCTTCAGGAAGCTAAAATTATTTTTGGTATGCAGGAACAAAAAATTAATGAGGCAGACTTTAACCAATAAATAATATTTCTACTCCAAATTAAATTTCTAAGGATGTAACCTGCATTCAAAAACTCATTAGCAAACTAATGTGAGAGATTTTTGTCTTAACAGAACTCTCATGGGTTATATATATATGTGCATACATATACATATTGTGTGAATATATATACACATATTTATGAGTTTCAAGAACTTTTTTATGAAAGAAAAATAATAAATAACATTGTGAATAGTAATTTAGGCGTGTTCAGACAAGCACAATTTATTAGGAAGCAAACTGGGCCACCAGTTGGAAATGGTAATTTCAGGCTGCCTAATTACCTGAAATATCTAAGAATGATTTTAGAGGTTGAACATTTATTGTTAAATGCTAGCTTTTAAATAAAGGAAAAAGTTATAGTGATTAATGATTTATTAAATTATATGATGTCCTAAAATTCTAAAGAAGCATAGACCTTTTGTCTGTGTATATACTCTGTAATTCAAAGTACATACATTTCTAAATTGTGTTACTCCTATTAAAATTCAAATGGCTTCTGACTTGGAAAAGTTTCTGTTATTAGAAAGATAGCTAGTTTTATTGAGGGTGGTAGAACTAAAAGAGTTAAAAGTATCCTTTTTAAATTAAAAAAATGTTTGGAATAAGGTAAATACAAAGTTAAAAGTCCTTTTGGATTCCAAGTTTTACTGTAACTTGATAAGTGAAAAAAAAAAAAAAGTTAGAAACTTTTGCAAGTTCTGTCTCTCATTTGCTTTGGGCTAAGTGATAGTCATTTCTCATTTATAGATTGCCTTTTACTTATAAAGATTTTATAAAAACTTATTTGTGTTATATTCATCAGACAGATTGTCCTGGAAGTACAAAGGCCAGTTAATGGTTTATGAGTTCAAGCTGAGTTGATTATAACTAAGCTCTGTCATGCTTGACATTTCATCCAAAGCGGTGTTGATTTGCAGTGTTTACAGACCTATTTAGTGAACCCTCACAGCTTGAACTATGCCACCGAGCTTGCTGACACTGCTGAGATTACCTTTCAATGCACATACAAACTAAGGAGAAAAGGGAAAAATAAGTTGGAAACAATCATCAGCTTGTTTATGGGATTATGCTTATATAGTTTCTGATTATGCTTATGTAGTTTGTTGATTTGTTTGATTGTTCCCCTCAAAACCCCATGACCTAGATTTTCTTCTTAGATCTTCACACAGACTCTAGAAAATAGACTACAGCAGTGGTTCTCGCCCTTCCTTGAATGGGCATCAGAATCACTTGAAGGGCTGGTGAAAACACCCAGTTTCTAAGTCAGTCCTTCTGAAGTGAAGCCCCAGAATTTTCAATTTTAATAGTTTTCTCAGGAGATATAGACGCTGCTGAATGCCTAGGAATAGAAAAGAAGTGTTCTCAGTGTAATAACCTGTGTTCTCTTTATGCCTTGTTTAGAGAAGTTTGCCATAGTACAAGAAATGAGGTGTGTGTCCTATCCATTTTTAAATATGGAATTAGAATATTGAATATCTGTTTTAAAAAATTATTTTTCTACTGAAAGCAACAGTAAAATTATTGTTGACCAAAGTAAAAAGTTGGTCAGTAGTTCTCAGATATGTAAAGGCTCACTTTTTAATTACTCCTTTGATCCTTATTCCCTGAGATTCCTTCCTAAATAAAGACTTTCATCTATGATAGTTTTTCAGAAAAAGAAAGAAAGATCCATGTGTTATAAGAACTTGAGTCTGTGCTATACATCAAAGTCTCCTTCTTTTGGTTAATAAAAATAAGATGTTTTCTACCTCACCTTACTGAAATCACAGTTTGGAAACCTAAATCATAACAAGACTGGATATGTCATTTAATTATAATGCCTAAGAAAAAAATAGAATACATCTTTAAAATGATAGTAATTAAATCCAACATTCAAAAATTGTAACTTTTGCTACTCTTTAAAGTTGTATGTTGATTTGTTATGATCTATTTCTTTCAGTAAAATTTAAGCTTTTGACACATTCCAATAACGAATAACATTCCGATTACGTGTTTAATATGGATGATTGATTTTTCATGGGATTCAATCTACATGTTCCTAACTTAGATATCAGAGTGGGCTTTCTTTAAGGAGGGAGAAATTTGTATCACAATAATATTCTCAATGTTTTATTAAACATAACAAAAATATGTATAATCATTTACTTCAGTTTTATAATGTATTCTTTTTCGGTCTAGTCTTACCTACTACAATATGCTTCAGAAATAATTACAGCTATGACCGCATTTTCACATTATTTTAATTCATATACTATTCTAGTTTGATGAAATGAGGGTAATGCTTAGAAAGAAAATGCACCATATTTCTGATCTGTACTACATTGAATTATTTATTTTGGCTGGGCTCAGTTATCAGTTGAATTTTCACTTTCCCTGTCATGATTAAAGCAACTCATAATTTCTAACATAGATAATATCAATAATAATAAACTATAGTTCTATTTATGGAAAGGGGATTCTTCTTAATGGCATTTCAGAGTATACATTTGAGATAAATAACTAACATTGTAGTAGGTCTCTTATGTCCCTTGTCTTTTGTCACCAAATACTGAGCATTTAATGCCTTCCTGGAATGTAAGGGAAGCTCAATAAATTATCTAGATAAATGAATGAATGAATGAATGAATGAATCTTACAGACAAATTTGCTCAGTGAAAAGAACAAGGGATATTTTTATTTTTGTTTTGTTTGTTTTGGTCCAAATGAATAAAATCTATGACATTTTATTCTAATAGCTATTAGATCATTAATTGAATTTGAGAACAAGAGGCAGTTTGTCGTTATTAATGTTAGATTTCTCTTAAAAACTCATTGGAGACTTTCAGGATACAATCATTTATTTACCTTTTCAGTTTTCTGATTCTTCATGGTAAAGCCACAAATGTATCCCTTCCATGACACACCAACATACACACAGAGACACACAGTGCATATGCATGTCACTTCGCCATAGGAATACCTTCCGAGAAATGAGTCATTAGGTGATTTTCTTGTCGTGTGAACCCCACAGAATGTACTTATGCAAACCTGCATGGTGTAGCCTACTGCACACCTAGACTACAAAGTATATAGCCTATGGCTCCTAGGCTAAAATCCTATACAGCATGTGACTGTACTGAATACTGTAGGCAGTTGGAACACAGTGGTAAGCATTAGTGCATCCAAACAAATCTGAGCATAGAAAAGGTATAATAACATTGCAGCCTTATAATCTTCTGGGACCACTGTCCTATATCCGGTTCATCATTGACCAAAACGTCATCATGCCCCAAGTGGCTGTATTTAATTTTGGGAAACACTTGAAATTAAAATAGAAGCCAGGGAGAGGAAAAACCTGAAATAAATGGATGCTTTCTCAAGTAGTCAAAACTCAGCCTCTTTGTTTTACGGAAAGCCTTAAGAGTATAGTGGAGAGGAGAGGAAGGGAAATGAAAGGGTTAAAGGGAGGCCCCCAATTGTTTGTACCCTCCTAGTAGCCAAAAGCAGCAAAAGTTCTACTTTGCTTTATTTCGTATTCAAGCCAATATTGACCACTAATCTGTGGGAAAGTTCTTTTCATTTAAACATGGTTACTTAAAAATTCATTACGTCAACATTTTTGTTTTTGTGCGTGTGTATGTGTGAGCATTTTTTTTTTTTTGAGAAGGGATCTCAGCATGGTGCCCTCCGTAGAGTGTCATGACGTCATAGTTCACAGAAACCTCAAACTCTTGGGCTTAAGCAATTCTCTTGCCTCAGCCTCCTAGTAGTTGGCACCACAGGCACCCGCCAAAATGCCCGGCTATTGGTTGTAGCTTAGCAGGCCCAGGCCAGATTTGAACCCTCCAGCCTTGATGCGTATGACTGGCACCCTACTCACTGAGCTATGGGTGCCAAGCCAGCATGCATTTTTTTTTTAATTTCAGAATATTGAGGACACACGGGTTTTGTTTACATACTTTGCTTATAGATTGACTCAAGGTTCTAAGTGTGCCCCCCACAGTGTGCACCTTACCCAGTAGGTGTGAATTTATTTATGCCTTTATTTTCCTCCTGTCAGCTTGATTTTCATTGAGAATTACTTCCAAATGTGCATTGAGTATGGATCAGCTGGTTCCAACCTGGTATTTAGGAGGTGTCTTTGATTCTCCATTCCTGTGATGTTTCATTTAGAAGAATTGGTGAAAGTCGAGTCAGTCTATACCTGCATAATGAAAATGGACTAGGAGGTGCAGAAGTTGTCAATAAATTCTGAGGAAATCTAGATAAATCTTTTTTTCAGTGAAAATGAGCCCCAATGATTTCTTCCCCGACCTTTTAGTTACAGAGCAATAAGGAGGAATCTTTTCAGATCACTACAGAGGCAGAAACTATGCAGTATGGATATCGGTTAGATGATTTCCCTGAACATTTCTTGATGGAAGTGTGAATGAAGTGTGTATAATTAAAACTATACATTGAGTATCCACATTGCTACAGAGAATATCATTCATCCAACAAATGATATTATTTAACCACTTTCGAAATCATAATTATTAATCATAAACTAAACCACACTCAAAGTGTACCTCATGTGAAGACATTCCAGTGAATAAAATAATTTGTGTGGATTAGCCTGCTGTTCAAATATTTTATGCTTTTGCTTCAGATAATATTTACCAAAATTCTGACAGATTCCTGCAAGCACAATTTTCAAACACTTACCTTGGAGATTTCCAGAACCCTGAAAATACTTCTATTGGTTTTAAACAACCACAAAACAAGTCCAAAAAAAAAAAAAAAGCACTTTTACTAGAGGCTATATTACACATGTACAAAGAAATCTGTAAGGATTATTTTGGAGCATACATAACTTTTGTGGCTCTGGTGTTTCCAATTAGTATGTTCTTAAGAGTCCATGAATTTTAGGGTGAGTGCAGTGGCTCACGCCTGTAATCCAGCACTCTGGGGGGCCTGAGGCGGGTGGGTTGCTTGATCTCAGCACTTGGAGACCAGCCTGAGCAAGAGTGAGACCCCGTCTCTATTTAAAATGGAAAAACATAAGCAAGAGGATCGCTTGAGCCCAAGAGTTGGAGGTTGCTGTGAGGTATGAAAATGCCCTGGCACTCTATCCAGAGCGACAGCCTGAGATTCTGTCACAAAACAAACAAACGAACAAAAAAAACCCCATAGATCTGAAATTTGGAGAACTAATAAGAAGGTAGTGCATGTTGACAAATGGCAGTGTGGTGCAAAGTTATTTGTTTTAATCTCAGTAACTAACATAAAAATATATAAAACCCTTAGGTATTTTTAGTGGATCAATAAACATTTACAAATAGCATTCCCCAAATTTAGTGGAAAACGTAGAGGCTTTACTTTCTAATCTTCAAATGATGGGGTTGGAATACTACATAGATTGACTTATAAGATGCATCAATGGCCCCTTTAAGAAGCGTTGTAGTAGAGAAGTCAGCAGGATCCTGAAGAGAAAAGATGCAGAAGACGGTTCCTGCTTTGCCGCTCCGCGTCCCTCACCCACCCTGAGTTTAGGGCAGTTTGTGGACTACCACCTCAAGAGTTCCAGTCTCTACTTCTGCCGCTTTGCTTGCTGGCTTGCTTCAACACCTTGAGAGCTTGCTCCGCTTCAAACAGGAGTAACCCAGAAGGGAAAGGATATTAATGCCACCAGAAGTGACCTTTACCTATTAGCGGAGGAGAGTCCTGGGCAAAAGCACCCCGACAGCTCATCCTCTGGCGGACAACTCCGAGGTGTGTTCCTTACCTCACCCCTTCTCGCATGTTCACCAGTAGGATTGCCCCCAGGTTGCCACCACTAGTAATGTGCTTCTTCACTCACCCTCGACTGCCACCTCCCCTTTTCTAATCTCACCGTCTCTACCCTCTCGCTCGTGCTTTCTGAAATCAATTGCCAGATAAACTCCCTGCACTTCAAATCCTTACCTCAGCGTCTGTTAGAGGGAGAATCCAAAGTACCACAGATGGTTAGACGGGAGGGAAATGTTTCATGTGCTTACAAAATCAGGGCAAAGACACTTAAAAAGTGTGAGAGGGAGGGATGGTGAGAGGTGACTTTGTTCTGTTTAAAAACTAGACTTGGAGCAGGAGGCGGAAAGAAGAAAACGGTTTGTGAAGCAATAGTGGGAGGGTTAAGTTGACATGAGAGATGTGCCAGATATGCAAAGAAACCAAAAAGCAAAAAACAAACAACAACAAACCTCACGGAACAGAAGAGGAAGTGGGTATATATCATGTATATCTTTTGTTTTCATCCTGATCTAATTTACCCTTACACACTGCAATGCTTCCCCTATCCCCATCTTGGGCTTTTGTTCCCTTCTACTCACTCCATCCTCCAGGGAGCATGAAGAGTGATCTTTTAAAAATATAAACCAGGTCGTGCCAATCCCTGGTTAAAGACCATTATCATCCTGGTGCACCCAATACCTTTATCCTGACCCAGTCTTGATTCATGCCTCTTTCTCCCTCCTCCTCTGCAGTCTCCCTGCACTTCAGCTGCACTGACCTGCTTTCATTTCTCAAAAGCCAGTCTCTTTTCTGCTATTCCCTTTGCCTGGCGTGTTCTCCTCACTCGTCCTCTAGCTGCTTTGATCATTACTGATATACAGTAACAAGCATATTGCCTGCCATGTAGCAGTAGTTAAATGTACATTTGCTGAATAAAATAATGAAAAGAGCAGGAGTGGTTCAGTTTATGGTGGGTAATAGTGATTAACAGAGGAACAGGCTATGCCATTTGATGTTTCCCTAGCAAAGAGAAGTAGACACTTGGAGCAATTATATTTAATATGTTCAGGAAGCAAAAATGTGCTCTAGGAAATTCACGGAAGGCAAAGTCTAAGATGTTGTTTTCGTGTGTGTAATGCTGAGGTGGTCAGCTGCAGTTGAGGCGAGGCTAGATATAAACAGTAGATGTGTGTGGGTAAGTGATTCTATTGTTAAAGATAATGGGCAGTTTAGTAGATGGAGGGGCTGGAGATAGTGCCGATAAAGAGGCTGTCGTTGATGATAGTCGTAGTTGTAGTGGGAAACCCTTCCAAAATGGCAAAGAAGTAAGCCGAGAAAGTACAGAAGACAAAGGTACCATATTGCTGCAGGTAAGGATATTGGCACGATTGGAATAAAAGTCAGTGTTGAAAAGTGATTTCAGACAAGGACAAAGACACATGTTGGGTCGGTTAATATAATATCCATGATTCAAGAAAAGCTATATGGAGATGGCTCAGCAAACCTAATTGCATGGAAATTTTAAGGGCAGCATATCAAGTTATCATATACCAAAAAATATTTCTTTTCAGAGACTTTAGTTTTCTCATTAATTTTATCACTAATCCATCCATTTTCAAAATGTATTTTAGGATTTCACGTCAGCTTGACTGTAAAGCTTATGTGCAGATGAAAGTTGCCTTTCCTAGTACTGAATCAGGTAATTGGTCCTATTCTGTTCTTAAGAGTAAAGCAAGCTTATGTTGGTGTGCAAGCAGGATTATTAGATAACCAGTTTCTAGTCAGACTGTGTTACATTCCTTAAAATTACTCAAGTAAGATTCTTGAACATGTTCAACCTGAACACATCTGATAGCCTCCGCCAAGGAGATGTAAATTACACAGTTTCTGGCTTCACTACTGTAGAATCGTGCATATCTTTTCCCCTTAGGACTCTATGACTAATGACCTGTACTGTCTAAATTTCAAGACTAGTAAAGTCTTTCATGGTGAGCCCATTTCATCATTTCTGCTTCTGTTTTGTCCTGTAGTATATGATGTCACAAAGGATATTATACATGCAAATCTCAATATGTTGAGACACCGCTTTAAAAATGAATTTTCCTCCCGTATTAGATTAGTGTATCGTTGCAGATATCCTAGAAATATTTTCATGATAGAAGTTTCAGATTCTCAGTGACACAAGAAAATTCTAGAAGCAGGCAATGATATATAATCAGAACACATGGAAGGGCTTCCAACTCCAATGCTTCTTTTGTGGCTCTGACAATCATTTATCCTCAGTGGGTCTCGGTTTTCACATCTAAAACACACTGCTTTTTGGGTTCAGTGACTTCAAGGGTAAAATGAGATAAAATATGTGTTATGGCACTAAAATGTAATAATAAATATGAAGCACTTTTTCCTGCTTATTTGAAGTATAATTGATAATTGGAAATTGTATATTCAAAGTGTACAATGTGACATTTTGATAAACATATAATACTGTGACATGATTACTACCATCAATTAATATATCAATCAGTATATCAGTTTTTGTGATGAAAACACTTAGGATCTCATCACACTGTCTTGGAAAATTTCAAGTACACAATATAGTATTATTAGCTATAGTCACCGTGCTGTACATTAGATCCCCAGAATTTATTCATCTTATAACTGACAGTGTATCACCTTTGACCAATCTCTTTCCATTTTTCTTAATATCTGGCTGCTGGTTACCACCATTCCATTTTCTATTTCTATGAGCTTGACTTTCTAAGATAATATGAGTTAAGTTTTGAAAACTATTTTAATTTATTAATAAATTGACAAAATTATATGCTTATAATGATTTCCCAGAAGAGGTATCCCTCTACCATAATGCCTTTTGTTTGGGAGATCCCTCTCTTTACAGTTGTGGCTTGCATTAAAACACATGAACATAGAACATTAATGATACAATTATGGTTTTATTTATGAAACTAAGAATGGTTTCCGTTTCATAAATAAAACCATTCTTAGTGGCATTTCATAGTACAAATTTGCAAAAAAAGGACTAACACTAACATTGTACTATTTCTGAAACATATTTTGTCTTGATCATTTTCCACAGAACTCACAGAATATAATCATATTACAGTCATAGTATAACCAAACTCTTACTGTTTTGAGGCATAAATCGAAAGATTAATATATGAACATTGGCAAGTTATTCATCTACCCCTAGGAATGTTTGAAGTTTAGTCACTTTGAAATATCTTTGAAATTATGAGAGATAATTTTCTTTTCTTATTAGGTTTTATTATATTTCGTGTTAAAATGCAATCTAAATGTGTACACGTGACAGATGATCTTTTGGAAAAAAAAGTCCATGAATCACTCTTGTACCATTTGAAAATAAATTCATTAACCAAAATAATATCATACTTCATATTTTATATTTTCTTTCCTTAGCATCTGGTCCTTAGTCTGCCTAATTGCATTATAATGGCTCTATGTTGCAACAGATGCTAGAAGGTTTTTTTTGGCAAGAATAATAATTTTGTTTCATATTTTGGAATACCTGCTTTGCAATTGTCTTTCCTATTTAGTAAGGCCAGCAGGAAAATCAACCTAATGTTTCTTTATTCATTTGAAATTTATTAAGAGCTCAACTTTGTTCAAAGATCAAGAGTTCTAAAATTTTCATTCTAAAACCTAATTTTTCCCAGTTAGTTTGTTGAATATTGTATTCCTGTTCCCGATATCAAAGGTAAAATTTAGCCATGAAATGGCTCATATAATGGACAGTGCCCAGCAAATTTCTTTTTTGTATGTAATTCATATTCTTAGCTTTAAATGTTCAGTAAGATAATATTTTATTGGAGCTATGCAATAGGCTAATTTCTTATAGTAAATGTAGTAACATCTTATGAGGAAGTCAAATTTTCAGGGTAATATAAATAATATATATAGTCATAACTCAGAAAGACTATGATCAAGTTACACTGTAAAAAATCCTTCACTATATAAAAAATCTTATTTTTTAACGCAAAGGTGGATATGGGCTAATATGCTTTCAATTATGTTGGAAATTTGTTGTTATTACTGGAAAAAAGTCAATTTCTTCTTTAAATAATTATCTATTAATACCTTCAATGGTAATAAGCAGTATAGCATTATAAAATCTTTTTTTTAATTCTTTTTTTTTTTTTTTACTTTTTTTTGTAGGTTTTTTTTTGGCTGGGGCTTGGTTTGAACCCACCACCTCTGGCACATGGGGCCAGAACTCTACTCTGTTGAGCCATAGGCACTGCCCCCCATTATAAAATCTTTTTAAAGTGTTCTGAATTTAGAAAGAAGATATGAAAAAAGACTCCTTTTAATTCTGTAATGGCGGAAAATGATTACAATGGTCCTCTCTTATGCCTGGGGATATGTTGCAAGAGTCTCAGTGGATGCCTGAAACTGTGAACAGTACCAAACTCTCTATATACTGTTTTTCCTAGGCATACGTAACAATGATAAAGTTTAATTTATAAATTAGATGCAATAAGATAACAATAACTAGTCATAAAATGGAACAATTGTGTAACAATATACTGTAATAAAAGTTACCTGGATGTGATTAGTCCATCACTCTCTCAAAATATCTTCTTGGACTGTAGACACCTATTTTTGGACTCCAATTTATCACAGGTACCTGAAACTGCAAATAAAGGGGGAACACTGTATATTGTTATATATGTATATGTATATGTGTATATATGTCTTTTATATACATATATATGTGTAATACATATGTTTTGTATCTATTTTGCTAATGGTCAGGTTATTTATGTAATTTCATTTTGTACTAACATAAATTAAATTATTAGTGGAATTATGTCATTAGAACACATTAAGAGAAATTATGCTTATCATTTTATTTATCCTCTAGTTTCATTAAATTGAACAGAATAATAAGTCACCTATGGCTATACAAATTTCTATGCTAAAAAACACCTGAATGTTGAAAAATTCAATTACATATTATTGGTTTAAATGACACCAGGCTTCAGGCCATTAGGAGACATCTGAATAACAGGCTCATTCTGTTCTATAGATAGTGGGCACGGTTCTTCATGTGACATAGAAGTAACCAGGAGTTGGGAAATAAGTTTTTCTCAGCTTAATTATTTAACAGTGGAATTCCCTTCAAGGTCTCACTTAATACTGTTGGTTTCAGTGAATTGCATTTGAGCAGTTGCAATTATTGGTATGTTGTATCTCCCAATCTTCAGAATGGGTTGTAGAACCTGCTTAGTTTCTATAAGGAATGGTGTAGGCTTTGTGAGAAGTGATGTTGAATATAAGGATGTTAGTAGCGGCATTGTCAGCCTGATGGTTGTCTGTTCACTTACTGGAAAGTAGAGAAAAATATAATCATCACAGATTCCTTAGTTGCAGTTGCTTTTTAATTTGAATTTTTGAGCTTCTGTATCTAAGCAAAAGAATATACATAGTACCATGTTTAATAGCCATTGACAAGTTCAATTTATCAAATGTCAGTTTTAATAAATATTTCAATTAAAATTTTAATTGAAATGTTTAATTCAAATTATTACTTTTAATAAAGATCAAATTTCCATGTATTTTGTGATGTAATAAGGTTAGTGACATCTTGGCATTGGAACCTCCAGTACGCAATTTACCTACCACTCAACAAACTTGAATTGTACCAGTGGTTCTGTTTTCCACTAAAGCCACAAAGATAAACAAATAAATAAAAAATCCTTCTCTGGAGTCCACACAGTCAAAATGGAGTGTTGTTAATCTGAGGTGTATGAACCAGGATAGAAAAAAATTCTATCTCTATTTTCACTGACTTTTAACTGAAAATTAGTATTTTTTTCCAATTATGAAGATAGGCAACACACTACAGTATTAGCAGTATCTGTGGATTTATTATCGATATTTTTATATCAAATCCTAGCTGTGGATATCTTAAAAAATCATATACTAATATTGAATATGTATAGATTAGTAGACTGATCACTACTTTGAATTTATATTAATCATTATGCTTGTAACTAGTGCATTAATCACATGTACTATTTCATATTTAATATTTCACAATTAAAAAATAATTTCCTTTGTACTTTTATATGCCTTTAATTTTCATTTTGTACATTGAAAAACATTCTGGTGAGTGTTCCATATGCTTCACCAGATGCCAAAGAGATCCACAACACAAAAAAAATAGTTAAGAACTCCATGTCTAGAAGAGACACAGGCAAATCCGTATAATACTGTGGTACAGAACAATAATAGAGGCTTGTACCATATGCTGTGAAATTGGGCATGACTATCCCATCAAGGAGGACTGGAGAGTCAATTTGTGATTTTGTCTTGAACAGGAGTGATCATTTCACCAGCGGTAACGCGTGAGAGAGGGCATTCTATAAAGGAGAAAAGTAGGTGCTAAGCCACCCTGTGATAGCTTGCAAAATCAGGAAACAGCAGCTTAGTGTGGCAATATGGAAAAATCTTATTTTCTTAACCATTGTTGAGTATTCTCTTCTGTTTCCATTTGTCAATGTGCAAAATTCCATATACTGGGTAGTTTTTATTAACCATTAATCAGTGGAAACTATTCTCTGTGGTTTATTTTTATTTATTTTTTTATTTCAAATGACCTTATTTTTAAGAGTAATGTCATGGACAACAGGGAGGAAACATCAAAGAAGACATCAAAGCTCTGTGTCAGCTTTTTTACATTTCTCATTATTTCAATCAACGTATACCTGTAAGGGAATAAGAAAAAGATAAATCTTTTATCTCCCCAATTCATCATCATGTTTTCACAGAATTATCAGTCACTTTTCTGGCCAGCGAGCCATAATTGGCTGTTGCCAACTCTCAAGACATGGAATCGTATAACTGGAATAATATTTTTAACACCCACAGTGTTGTTCTTCAGTTATAATGGTTAAAGGCAGCTTTATTTGCAATGCGACCTTCTAAACTGGGTATTGTCTGGATTTCAGACAATGTGACTATCTAAATTATAATGAAGGTCATTCAAAAAGCAGCTGTGATCTTAGGAAATGACCGGAAAAACCTAACACTGAAAGGCACATTAAAGGACTACAGGAGTGTTTGAAAAGTGTCCTCTTAATCTACATGATTTTTGCCTGTACTCCTTGAGGAGCAAGAAGGTTCATTTTGTAAGTCTTCGAATAATCCTCTTTAAGGCTGTTATTACAGGCCTTCATTCCAAACAGGAATTTGCAGGGCCTTGAATGGACACTAGGTAACAAGTCTAAAACTGCATATGGAGCTAAACAGTTAAATATACATTTCAAAAAACAAGCAGGGGAATATTTTTAAAAGTGGTAATATTGGGAATTTGGTACTCCAAGATGAAATATACCAAATCAAAATATATAACACACTGCAGGTCATCATTATATCCAACTCTATCATTGATAGTACAAAGTGGATATATAGATCTACTTTTTTAAACTTTTAACTGGCCAATAAAATTGATAATATAATCCTAAATATAATTTTTACTTATAGGTACAAGCTTTAAAATTAAATAGATCTTAAACGTGTTTTTCTGTCTAAACTATTAGCCGAGCTGAATATGTTTTCTCACTGGGACAATGGAACTGAAAAAAAAAAAAAAAACTAACAAAATTAATATAGGTATTAATTGTATTAAAATGTATAATTCATATTTTGTAGTCACTTCAGAAATGGTAATCATTCTAATTACTACATTCATGGATGAAAATTTACTAGTTTTATTTTTGGTAAAACAACATATTGAAGTAATACCTAGCATGAATTTCTTCTTAAGAAATTAATCCAGTTGGCCTATTTCATTTCTTATAGGGAATTTTTTAAAAAATTCATAAACTTCTATACAGAAAATGGTACTTTCGTAAGGTTAGAGATTAGTTTCATTTAAGGAAAAAGATTTCCAGATTAAAAAATATACAGTACTATGAAATTCACATGCGTTTTATTTAAAATCATCATTAATTTATAAATAATTGAGAGTTATAACCTGAACACAATATTGTTTTGCTAAAGGAATGAATGAATGAATGAATAGTTAGAACCAGGACTCTCCTCGACTAAATTTAATGCCTTCTTTGACATGTTACATGTTTTGTTGTTTTGTTCTCACTTCTATTATAAATGCATGTTTTTTGTCTTGCTTATAAGTCACTATCCATAAATGCATAGTCAATGTGGGGTTTAAAATTATCATTATCATGGAAATTATATTTATTATGTGGGTGGGAGTTTATGAATTTTTTTATTTTATTTTTACATATACATGTGAGTTTATGAAATTTTTAAATGAAAAAGAAATGCTGTTTTCAATGTAGTGTTTCTACTGCTCCATCCTATTTATGTTCACATCTCCTGCTGCCTTTCTAGTAAATTTGATTGAAACTATATCTTGAAAGCAACTGGTTTTCATTTTTGCCCCCTTGGCATTTATAATGCTTAAACTTCTGTTAGCAAGCTTTCCCTTTGATTCGGATTGAGTTAATTCCTACTTGTGCTGTGACATCTACCCTACTACCATAAAACCTTTCAGCCACTTGCAGCAATAAATGGAAAACTACCCTAGCATGACAGGATTTGGTGACACGAAGCGGGTGACAGGATGAAGGCTGAAAACATGACCCCATAGAAAACAGGCAAACTCTCTGGGAGTTTATATTTTGTCTTCAATTTTATGGCCTCCAAAGACGAGATAATTTTACATTTGTAATGCCTTTCATCTCCAACAGGACTCAATAATTAAAATATCTTTTGGAAAAGAATACAGAGAAATATCTGAAATAATACCTAATAATGTAGGAAGCCCTAGCTGAAGACAGATATTGTGAGAATAATAATGAAGGCTAAAATAATTTAGGAAAAACAAGTCACAGGACCTCCTGTTAACATTTATATTTTGGCTTTAACAGATTACTGGTAAATAGGGAAAACTATTTGTATAGAATAAATATTTAATAAGCACTTAGTATGTACAATTTGCTGAGCAAAATGAATATAAGATTACTAACTTCCTCCTCTCAGAATAGACATTTTCAAACCTGCTTCTGTGTACTCTCAATGAATCCCCAACAATAAAAAAAAGAAAAATAAAATAAAATGTCACAATTGGAACGTTGAGTAAATCTTTTAAAAGGTAACTCTCTAAGTACTATTCATTTTGTTTAGGGGAAAAATAGCAAAAACTAAATCATTTTAATTACATTGTTTCCTGCGTTTACTTATATTCACATTTGAGGTTGAAAAGTGGAGTCTGGAGCCTAACTTGAGCTTTTTCCCATTGTCTGTGAGAATAACTGCTATTTTAAATTATTTCTGATTTGAATGTTGACTGATAATTCTCTGTGTTGTGAGTTTTACCCAGTTTTATAAGATTCATTTTTCTTACTTGGGCCCCTGAGATTTAATCAATAGTAATTAAACATACATATGCAAAAGATTTTCTATTCAAAATACACTACACTGTCACTTAAAAATATTATTAGCATATTGCTCTGTGCTATCCCCCAAACTTGAGAAAACTTACCTAAGTGAGCTAACTCATTTAAAATGTACAAAGTATGACACAACCTAGCTGGAAGTTACCTGTGAAAGAAGTCTGTTAATTAAATCAATACTGTAATCATGATTCAAGAGTTTATATCAACTCTCAGTGAGTACTATCAATTCTTCTTTTGCTAAAAACTATTGATGTTCTACTCTTAAATGAATCTCATTTATATTGTTCCCCTGAAGACTTAATTAATCATCAGTTAGATCTAACTAATTTGAATTATCCTTATGATCTTAGAAAAAAATGTTGAAAGCATTCATGAGTTTCTACTTTAGATTTGCCATTAATTTCATTTGGCATTGCTTTTAACATTCCCGAATTACAAAAGTTTTACTGTGGAATCAATTTTCCTGCAAAATATTAGTGATTTTCTACATTCCTAAGTCTACATTTTGCAAATGATGGCTCAAAAAAACACAAGGTGTAAGTAATTATATTTAATGAATCAGTTATGAAAATATAGCAAAATACTCTAAACCTAAAAATTAATTTAAAAAAAGAATTAAGGTAGTTCATGGGAATTCTGGACACATTTGACATTATGATTTTGGAATGTCTTACTGATAAATTAATATTACCAAATTTTATGTTGTGTGTCAAATTGTAACAGATGTCATTAGTCACCTAGCTAATAGTCTCATTCCTGTGTCCATTCCAATAGTAATTCTGATTTTGTTCAGTTGATATCCATACACACAATTTGATAGTAGTCTTCAGGGGAAAAAAGGAGTCTTTCCCTTGTCACAGGAAATGAATCTCACTGTGTTTAACTCAGTTATGTGTTCCCGTACCCTTTGGCATTTATAGGTTTAAGTATTTGCTTAGGATGCCAATTTGGGCCAATTAAACATGAAGCAAGTTTTTCTTGCCAATGAAATAGGTTTACTTAAAAATAAAATAATTGAGATCTTCTTCAAGATATACATGTAATTTAAAATGTAGAATACCCACTGATTCATTTATAATTCATTAAGTATTTAATGAGCTCTTATTAGACTGAATGGATTCTGGATATGAACTAATATATTAAGTATAGGAACACATGAACAAATTTTAGTTGAACAGATAAGACATTCTCAGAAGTGAGTGGTTATTTTTCTTTGTTATTTATTCTCTGACTTTAAGAAGACTTTAATGCTAGCATTAAATGTAACACTATCATTTTGCAAATAAAGTCTCCATTTCTGAGAAGTTATTTGATGAGAGAATATTTGAGTGGTCATTTAATGAGAAAAGTTGAGGGGAAAATTTTTAACTGTATAAGCAGTTGATCAGACCTTTGACAAAAACATTGTCTTTAATCCCTGGAAATCTAATATATTATACTCAGGGAAGTGCAGCACCTGAGTTTTTGAAGTAGGATATTTTAAGAAAAATAATAAACTTCTGTGGTCATATTTCTTCTTTGGAGTTTCTTACATAGAAAAATAATAATATTATACTATTGAAACACACCACATTTTCTAAAAAATATATTAAACATGAAATTACTTTAGTAAATTATTTTAGAGCCAAGTCACAGAAGTAACAGAGGGAATTTTATTTTAATTATTTTTGTCTTTTGAAAAGAGTTATTGTGAAGACTAAGTTTTTAATATTCTTTTAAGTATCAGAATGCCTATTGTCTTAATAAAGTTGAGCTAAACTAAGTATGATACATAGAAATAGCCTATGAAGGGTGGTGCCTGTGGCTCAAAGGAGTAGGGTGCTGGCCCCATATACCAGAGGTATTCAAACCCAGCTCCAGCCAAAAAAAAAAAAAGAAAAAGAAATAGCCTATGAAGTCCTGTTAATCTACAGAAAAATGATTACTTTTCTGTCTTATAAAAGTTTAGGAAGTTTGGATTTGAATTCAAACTTGAATTTGAACTTCTAATATCAACATTAAATAGTTTGAAATAAATATTCAAAACCTTCTTTGAAAGTTTAATCAAAAGAGAAAGATAAAATTTGATTACCAAGATGATGGAATGGTAAAAGTCTATCATCTGAGATATTTTCAATTACCTCCTTGAGCTATTTTAAAAAATAAACAGTCTCACTAATATACAGGGAAAAATAACTAGTTTTTTTTTTAGACAGAGTGTTATTTTGTCATCCTCGGTAGAGTGCCGTGGAGTCACAGCTCACAGCAACCTCCATCTCCTGGGCTTGGCGTTTCTCTTGCCTCAGCCTCCCGAGTAGCTGGGACTACAGGTGCCCACCACAACACCCGGCTATTTTTGTTGCAGTTGCCACTGCTGTTTTAACTGGCCGGAGTTCAAACCTGCCACCCTCAGTATATGGGGTTGGCGCCCTACCCATTGAGCCACAGGCACCGCCCAACTAGGTTGTGAGTGTAACCAGCCAAAAGAGATAGAGAAAATATCATTTTGTCATGTTTATTATTTGTTTCCTTAAATTTCAAAAGGAAATAAACATTTATTAATTATATTGCACTAGGCACTGTGCATTGAACACACATTTTTATATTCGACCTTTCCAAAAGCCATTTGAAGTAGTTTTTTAATCTGAATTTATCAATATAGGTAATGTTTAATGGTATTCAGAGAGATTATATAAGTTACAGAAGATTTTTTAGTTACTAAGTAGCAGAATCTATACTTAAATCCAGATGGTAAACCCAAGCATAAATAGTTTAGCCATTTCATAATGAAGGGACATTAGACAGACTTGAAATTATTTCACTATTTTGAGTCAGAGGTTGGCTGTATAGGACTTCCTTTAATTTTTTTCTGCTTCTATTTGGAGCAGTCTGCAATGCTTATGTTACAAGTTCAAAGAAAAAAATTAAAGGAATTTTTCTTAAAATACTGTGTTCTCCATATCTCTGAGGTGATAAAAGTCTAAAAATCATACTTTGTTTTTTTTTTCAGTTATAGCACATTTTCTCAACCATAAAATAAATTTCTTGAGGTTAGAATTGTTATTAATATTTATGTTTATGGGGATTTTTATAGCACCTCGTACTATACTAAGACAACACTGCATAATTTCTTGTAATTTTGTCTCTGCTGGTAAAAATACACTTATTGATTCTCAGGATAGATATTAAAAATCCTGGACATTATCATTTACTTTAGAATTGCTCTATGTTTGATATTTCCAGATACCCTTGGCTGTGGCAGTTCAGAAGGGACATGTGTATATATGCTTGTACTTTTTGTGATTACATGGTTTCTTGTAGACTTTCTCTTTTACCTAAGGAAATACTGTCCCCGGAATTTAGCATGGCTTAAAACATTTCCAAGTGTCCCTCTGAAACATTTTGGCATATAGATTAAAAAAATAAAAACATATTACAGAAGCATTATTTAGAAATGCAGAGTTAGTTTGCCTATCTCCATAAAATCACTAGAGCTAGAGAATGAATTAAAATATGCATTCACAGAGAGCTTCTTTAATCATCTATTTATTTTATGCCTTTCAAAAATTCTGCAAGAAGTCATGTTTGATTTATCACTCTTAAGGGGCACCATC
>CAUYRH010126479.1:0-46462 GCA_963574655.1 Perodicticus potto
AGCCAGAGGAAGACCCAGGACCGAACAAGGCTGAAGGCAGCCAGAGGAAGACCCAGGACCGAACAAGGCTGAAGGCAGCCAGAGGAAGACCCAGAACCGAACAAGGCTGAAGGCAGCCAGAGGAAGACCACAGCTCACAGCCATGGTAAGTGATCTGGATCTGACAGGTGGGCAGATGGGCTCTATTCCAGTAGAATAGTAGGTAGTAATATTCCTGCCCCACCCCAGGGGTGCAGTGAGAGCCAAAGAGCTCAGAGCTTGCCCAGGGTTCTAAGTATGAGGAGAGGGCCAGACTCCTGAAGGCAGGTCTGGGTCTTGGACGGCAGAGACTCTGAGGTCCCCTAGGGCAGGGTACTGAGGGGCATTTTAGCAGGTGAAGAGAGGTAACGACACTGCTGTGAGAAGCTAGTTTTTCTTCTAGAAATGGCCCCTCTGTGCCTCTTGCACCTGGGGTCCCTCTCCTGATGGGTGGAGAGGACAGATGAAAGGGAGCATTGTCCCTGGGCGTAGGAGCTGGCCCTGCAGCCACCTTGCATGTTGGGGCCCTTTGACTCATGCCAGTATCTCTGAGCCCCTGTGATACCTGCAGGGCTGGGACCTGAAGGTGAAGATGCTGGGAGGCCAGGAGTTCCAGGTGCCCCTGAGCAACTCTACACTGGTGTCAGACGTGAAGCAGCAGATCACCCAGAAGATCGGTATACACGCCTTCCAGCAGCGCCTAGTCATTGACCCAAGCGGCGTGGCACTGCAGGACAGGGTCCCCCTTGTCAGCCAGGGCCTAGGCCCCGGCAGCACAGTCCTGCTGGTGGTGCAGAGCTGCGACACCCCCCTGAGTATCCTGGTGAGGAACAACAGGGGCTGCAGCAGTGCCTATGAGATCCGGCTGACGGAGACCGTGGCCAGCCTCAAGCAGAAGGTGTGCTTACAGGAGCACGTGCAGAAGGATCAGTTCTGGCTGAGCTTCGAGGGGAAGGCAATGGAAGACAAGCTCCCTCTGGGGGAGTACAGCCTCACACCCCTGTGCACAGTGTTCATGAACCTGCGCCTGCGGGGAGGTGGTGGGGAGAGCGGATCACCCACCAGTGCCTGACCAGGAGCAAATGTTGATACTAGAAATAAATGCAGATGCAAAGAGCAAAGCCTACCTCTATGTCCACCATCATCCCTTCTGCTGACCCCCAACCTGCACCTCTGCTATGGAGTTTGGGGAGGGTTAGGTGAGAGAACCCAAGACAATCTGGGGTGACTAGGCCTGGGTTGCCAAATTAAGAGACAAGGGTTTCATGGTTAGAGACTGTTGGGATCAAAATAGGGACATTCCCCCTCCATGACAAAAGATACTCTACACTTTGTGGGAAATTAACTTCTAGAGAAAGAAAAATAGTTGCATTTTGCTGGAGGGGAGGGGCCCTGGGTCAGGAGACAGCTTAGGGCCGGGCAGGCTTGGTCAAGACTCAGAATGGACTAGCTCTCCCCAGAGCCCCTGGAAGTGTAGAGAGGTGAGTCCTCAGGGCCTGCTTGGTGGGTTGCAAGGGGTGCTTGCCCTCCAGACCCTATCCGCCTACTCTGCCTGACCTGTGTTAGTTTAGGGAGGGGTAGAGACAGTCCCAACCACCCACACCACCTTGTGGCAAGATGCATGAACAAGCCTAGGGCTACCAAGCACACCTCCTTCTGGGCTCCCCTTAATGAAGAGCCCCTGGCCACAGATGAGCAACACCTGGATTGGGGCTCACACTGTCCAGAGAGAAGGGCTTTTCCCAGATGGGGAAGCCCTAATTGGTATAAGCTGCATTCCTTTGCACACCAGACACTTCCTTCTGTAATTTCCCCCTAAACCAAGTTACCAAAAAAAGGAGCCACAGGCTGCCTCAACCGGGACATGGGTACAAAGTGGGCACAGCAGGGTCTGCACCTCTTGGGCCCAGGGTGGGAGCACTAAGACCTCAGCTCTGCAGCCACGCAGGACGATTTGGCTGGATAAACAAAAGCCCTCTTTTGGTCTGTGGGGGTCCACATGTGCCCTCCCACCTCCATCTGCTCCCCCAGAAGCAGCGCCTGAGGGCCTAGCATGGCCTCCTAGCTCCAGCCTGTGTCCTGGACGTCGTCTCAGCCGGTTTTCAGAGGCAACTTGCCAAGAGTGAGCAACAACCCCTGCCACAGCCGTCCTCCCTGAATCCTCCCCCCAGGGGCGGGGCCTCCACTGGACTGGCTTCTGCAGCCTTGTGCTTCTGGCTCAGAGACCCGCAGCTGGCTGGAGTGAGGGGGCCTACTCGCGTCCCCTTGGTCTTCAGCGCCGGCGGGATCTAACCTGGATTTCAGTCTCCCCGCCCCATCAGACCCAGGTGGAGCAGTACCGTCAAGGGGCGCGAGTGTTGTGGACCCGTGCTTGAGGCCATGCGGTGGCAAGAGGTGCCCTCCTCTCGGCGGCAGGCCCGGGTCAGGGTGGACCGGGGCACGGCCACAGACCTTGACCCCTGTTAAGACTACAGCGGGCTGCGTTCCTGCAGGGGGAACGCGGCCCGCAGGGCCCCTCCTTGCGGCAGCGAGCCCCAGCCACCCGGTTTCGGCGCCGGCTCGAGCCCTCTGGAAGTCTGGTCACGTCGCCTCTAGATTATGCATTAACCCGATTCCAGCGGCATTTCCTGGGGTGGTGGTGGGGGACCGCTGCAGAAGGAGCGCCCCTGGACCGCCACCTCCTCCTCCGGCTCGGTCCCCACCCCCAGCGGCCTCGCTTGGCGCTGCAGCCCGGTGCTTCGTTCGCTGCCGGCGTCGGTCGCAGGGTGTCCCGCGGGCCCTAATAGGAGATTTTAATACTGGACTTTCAATAATGTACAGAACATCCAGGTAAGAATTCAATAAGGAGGCTCGGCGCCCGCAGCTCAATGATTACAGCGCCGGCCTCATACACTGGAGCTGGCGGGTTCAAACCCGGCCTAAGGCCTGCTTAACAACAATGACAACTACAACAACAACAACAAAAAATAGCCGGGCATTGTGGCAGGCACCTGTAGTTCCAACTACTTGGGAGGCTGCGGCAAGAGAATCGCTTAAGCCCAAGAGTTTGAGGTTGCTGTGAGCTGTGACGCCACTGGCACTCTGCAATCTACCCAGGGCGATATAATGAGACTCTGTCTCATAAAGAAAAAAAAAAAAAAGAATTCAATAAAGAAATAGAGGATTTGAACAACACTATACACTAAATGGACCTAATACAAATACAGAACATTCCACCCAACAACAGAATACACATTCTTCTCAAGTGCACAGGGAACATCACAAAACAAAACAAATTTAA
This sequence comes from Perodicticus potto, assembly GCA_963574655.1. Lineage (NCBI taxonomy): Eukaryota > Metazoa > Chordata > Mammalia > Primates > Lorisidae > Perodicticus > Perodicticus potto. Next base: position 3,299 of record CAUYRH010126479.1, read on the forward strand.
GACTGAAATCATATCAAGTATGTTTTCCAAACAAAATAGAATAAAACTAGAAATTCACAGCAGAAAGAAAACTAGAAAACTCACAAATGCGTGGAAACTAAACAACACACTCTTGAACAACCCACGAGCCAAAGAAAGAAAAATAAAAAGGGAAATTAGAAAATACTTCGAGGCGAAAAAAATCTAAAACTCAACATATAAAAAAAAATGCAACGCAATAAAAGCAGCACTTAGAGGGAAGTTTACAGTAGTGAATGCCTATATTAAAAGAAGAATAAAGATTGGGTTGGGGGGATTTGGAGAAGTAGGAAGAAGCAGGTCGGCCAACCGGTACTAAGCTACATTTAGACAGAATAAGTTCCGGTATTTTATTACATAGTAGGGTGACTATAGCTAGAAAAGATCTGGAAAGTTATCACCACACACACAAAAAAATGATAAAAGTGTGAGGTGATGGACACGCAAACTATCCTGATTTGATATCACATTATATCATGTACAAGTGTTGAAACATCACACTGTACCCCAGAAACATGTGCGATTATTATGTGTCAATTATAAAGGAAACAAAACAAAGAACAAAGAGCTCAAGATAATATGTGAAACCACAAAGGGCATTAAAGAAGACTTAAGAACAGGGAGAAGGGGCGCCCCAGGGGCAGTTAGGCTAACTCCCCCGAGACGTAGGTGAGAACTGAGACTCAAGCCTTGACTGATCGTTCAATCTGATACTACCAGACCAGCACACACGACGTTCACCAAAGGATGGAAGCGACTTGACTTTGCAGAGCTGCAGGGCCCGCCTCTCCTTAGGTCTACCCTTGCCCTTGGCTATCGGGCAGCGTGACGTCCACACGGACTCCAAGACCATAGAGGAAGACAAAATTCAGTCCCCACTGCCCCACACCCTAACATAGAACCTCCGCTCTGCTCACCCGCACCAGAGTCTGCAACACAGTAACCACCGCCATTTTTCCGTACCTGTACCGGAAACTTGCGGCCTGGTCACTTCCGGGAACTCCTGGCCTCGGGTCCAGAAGACTTCCGCGGCCGCGGAGGACCCCAGCCGGAAGATACGTCTCTGCGCATGGCGGAAGTGGCAGTGCGTGTGACGCCGGCGGCGGGGGGGTGGGACCTGGGGCGGAGAGCGGTTCGCGCGCTTCGGGCCTAGTCCGGACTCGCCGCCGCCGCCGCCGCCATATTCCCGGTAACGGGGGCGCGCGGCCGGGAGCCGGCTGGGCCGGAAGAGGGGTCGGGGCCGGCGTCGAGGCGGGAGGGGGTCGGTTGAAATGGGGCGGCCGGAGTCGGCGGGCGGAGGGAGGCGCGGGCCTTTGAGGGAGGGGGCCGAGGGCGCCGGGCCGGGTTTGTGGGGAGGGAGCGGGGCGGGCCTAACTGGGGGCGAGGACTGGGCCTGAGTGGGGAGCAGCGGCAGCTGGAACTCCCGGCCCCACGGGGGCTCTGGGTGCGGCCGTCTCGGGGCCTAGGCAGCTGCGGCAGACGGGGGCTATGGGCTTCGCCGCGGTCTGAGGGCCGCTGGGAGCCGAGGCCTGGACTTTTCCGCCGCGCCACAGGCAGCTGCGACACCGACGCGGCGCAACCCGGGTCGGGCCCGAGGGTGATGGGCAGCGAGCCCCGCGAGCCCCGACGGCCTGGGAGAGAGAGCGGGGGGCGGCGCGAGGCCGGGGGCGGGGCGGAGCGGGTGGGGCCGAGCTCGGGCTGCCGGGGTGCTGCGTCTCTAGAGATGGGAGGTTGGCGACCGTCGCCCTCGTCCCGGCCCAGGACCCTCGTGCCTTCTAATTCTCCCCTTGTTCTGAATCCTGCAGTGGCATCTTTCTTACTTTGGCCCATTTTGCGGGCTCGAGATTTTCCTTTCGGAGCCATGTCAGAAGGAGTGGACTTGATTGACATATACGCTGACGAAGAGTTCAACCAGGTGAGGGGTCATCAGGAGTTTTGGGATCTTCCTCGATCAGCTAAGGAATCGCTTCCAGCAGATTTGACAGTGGTCTCAAGCTGTGCCAGTCCTAGGCTTGAGCACTCTAGTAGGTTTAAAAATTTCCCCCCATCAGACTTTAAAGACTTCTCACCATTCCGCTTTATGTTAACTCGAACCTCCAGGCTTAACTGTAAAAGCTGTGATTTAAGAGCACATAAAAATCAGGTGTAACAGAATGGTGAATCAACCTGTGGAACTTGCTCCTCCAGGAAGCCAAAGTTGGATGTCAGTCTCCTCAAAAACCAGAATTTGCTACTGTATTCATGAGGACCATGTTGATATCCATTACTTTATATGATTCTCTCAGACTGTAACTGGAGAAATAGAGTCCCCTCCCCCATGATGGTACAAAGATACAGTAAAAAAGATACTTTTAACGTTTAGTTTCAGCTCTGTTCCAATTGTTTTTAGGTTTAACTTACAAGCTTATAAGTAGCTTGACTCTGGTCATGAGAAATCCATAGGCATTTTAGTAAAATATTGATGAGCTTTACTGTTTCTAGGAAGAAATAAAGAGTAAACATATTAGATAAATCATTTAAAAGGCATAAACCCACGAGACCCACTCACATACTGTAACTTGGATTTGTTGGTTTCTTTATGTTTTTATTGTATCCAAGAACATTACACAAAAATTTCCCTTGAAATATAATAGTTCAGTTATGCCATCTTGAGGTCAAATCTCTAGAATGTTCGAGAGTCTGTATTTAAAACTTAATAGTTATCTTACCTAGGTTTTTTTTGTTGTTGTTGTTTTAGAGGCAGAGTCTGACTTTATCACCCTCGGTAGAGTGCCGTGGTGTCACACAGCTCACAACAATCTCCAACTCCTGAGCTTAGGCGATTCTCTTGCCTCAGCCTCCCGAGTAGCTGGGACTACAGGTGCCTGGCACAACGCCAGGCTATTTTTTTGTTTTGCAGTTCAGCCGAGGCTGAGTTTGAACCCGCCACCTTTGGTATATGGGGCTGGTGCCCTACTCACCGAGCCACAGGTGCCACCCTGTTGTTCATTTTTGTGGGTTTTGGCCAGGGCTGGGTTTGAATCCGTCACCTCCGGCATATGGGGCCAGCGTCCTACTCCTTTGAGCCACAGGTGCCACCCTTACCTAGGTTATTTTTTATCATCATTCTACTTAAGTAAGCTGGTTCTTCCCATTGACATCTTTCAGTGGGTACACGTAAGGACCTAGAAAGAGCATGTAATGAATGGGCTAGAGGGTCTAGGCTCTGACTTTGACCTGAAACAATGGAAGAGACAGATAAATGCCATTTTTTCAGTTGGCATAAGTTTACATTAAAAAAAAATGGGATGCATTAGGGCTCTTTAACATGGAGGTTTTAAAGCATGCATGGAAGTAGAATAGTGTAATGACTTCGTATCAATTATACTTTTTGGGCTTGGTGCCATAGCTCAGTGGTTAGGGCACTGGCCACATACACCAGGGCTGGCGAGTTTGAACTAGCTCAGACCTGCTGAACAACAGTGACAACTACAACAGAAAAATAGCTGGGCATTGTGGTGGGTGCCTGTAGTCCCAGCTCCTTGGGAGGCTGAGGCAAGAGAATCGTTTAAGCCCAAGAGTTTGAGGTTGCAGTGAGCAGTGACGCCACAGCACTTTATCCAGGGCAACATAGACTCTGTCTGAAAAAAAAAATACTTTTTAATAGCTGTTTTCCTGGCAAACTGTAGGTATCTAACTTTGGCTGTTGATTGTCTTAAATACATGAATTTTTTTTTTTAATTTCAGCACTTAAGGACATGGATAAAAAAGGTTATGGATAAAAGGGCAAACCATTACTTTCTGAGTTTTCTGTATTCCTTTGAGTCAGACTTCAATTTTTTAAAATTATGGAGCTTTATTTTACAGGATAACAAAAAAGAGGGCTCTTTTAGTTCCACTATTTCTTTTTTTTTGTTTGTTTTCTTTTAAATGGACAGATGAGTATCTTTGCTTTTTTTGTTTGTTTGTTTTTTGAGATAGCATCTCTGTCTGTGCCTTGGGTAGAGTGCTGTTGCTCACAGCAACCTCAAACTCTTGGGCCCAAGCAATCCCCCTGCTTTAGCCTCCTGAGTAGTTTCACTGTTTTGCCCCTGATACACCTCCTGGCTAAGTTTCACTGTTTTGTTTAGTTTGAGACTGAATCTCACTTTGTTGCCCTGGGTAGAGTGCTGTGGTGTCATAGCTCACAGCAAAACCTCAAACTCCTGGGCTCATGAGATCCTCTTGCCTCATCCTCACCAGTAACTAGGACTAAATAGGTGCTGAACACAAAAGTCCAGCTTTTTGTTGTTATTGAGTCAGGGTTCTCGCTCTTGCTCAGGGTGGTCTCCAACTCCTGAGCTTAAGCAATCCATCATCCTTGGCCTCCCACAATGCTGGAATTACAGGCATGGGCCACCCTGCCTGGCCTTCCACTATTATTAATGATAAGCTTTTTTTTTCCTTGAATTTTTTTGGGGGGTTGATGACAATACTGCTGATTCACTTTGTGAAATAGAACAGGGTCCTTAACCATAGGCCATGTTTGGTCTGCGAAAATGAAATTTCATAATTGTTTAAGCAGTATAATTTATAATAAACAGGGTACAGGTTTGCTCACTGCTTTCTCATAGTAGAAGTTACTGGCCTCAACAGTTTATTCTCTGTGGAAATGGTCATTGTAAAGCCAAAAACTTTGAGCCTTGGTTACAATGAACAGAAACAATAGTATCAAGTTGGTTGCATTGAGACTAATCCTAGGCTAGTTACTTCTCTCAGTCAGATACCAGGAAGAGAAGGTTGGAAGGTAGGAACCTTGAGCATTCAGGTGGGGAAGATGTTATTTAAATTGAAAATCACATGAGTTCACTTTTGTTTATAAAGAAGCAGGAAGGTTCCGGAGACAGTAATAGTTCTTTCTGTGCTATTAAGCACAAAATCCTTCTTGAGATTTTCATTCAGTATTAAATACATATTTCCCATTTAATCTCCCTGGAAGGAATGAAGCTTTCAACATCAGTGCAGGTAAAAACATTTTATTTTTTCTTTGATTTTTTAGGATTAGGTTTTACTTTAAACAAATCTATCACTGCATAAATGTCCAGAAAACCTCAGACCTTTATCTTTTTTCTGTCTATATCAGCTGAACAAGTAAAATAAATTGGCGATGCTGGCAGATTAAATCCAAATACTACTTGATAACTTGTTTTTTCAGTAGATTGCTCAATAGGCCTCCATGTGCAGTTACCACCACCTTTTTTTTTGTTTGAGACAGTCTCAAGCTGTCACCCTGGGTAGAGTGCCGTGGTGTCATAGCTTACAGCAAACTCCAACTTTTGGGCTTAAGCAATCCTCTTGCCTCAGTTTTTCTATTTTTAGTAGAGATGGATGGAGTCTTGCTTTTGCCGAAGCTGGTCTCAAACCTGTGTCTCAAGCAATCCACCTGCCTCAGCATCCCGGAGTGCTAGGATTACAAGTGTGAGCCACCGCGTCCAGTCCTACCAACTTTTTAAAAACTGAGACCATAGGCGGCACCTGTAGCTCAATTGGCAAGGGCACTGGCTACATACAGCTAGGGTGGCAAGTTTGAACCCAACCCAGGTCTGCTAAGCAACAATAACAACTGCAACCAAAAAATATTCAGGCATTGTGGCAAGTGCCTGTAGCCCCAGTTACTTGGGAGGCTGAGGCAAGAGAATTTCTTAAGCCCAAGAGGTGGAGGTTACTGTGAGCTGTGATGCCACGGCATTCTACCCAAGGCTACAGCTTGAGACTATGTCTCAAAAAAAAAAAAAAAAACTGAGACTATAGCCCAGAAAGACCATTTCAGTCTTGTGACAATTTTGGATTCATTGAATCTTTTTTCTTAAAGTGATAATTGATTAATACACCATGTTCCACCAGAATCAAGTCTATTCTTTTTTATTTTATTTTTTTTTTGGAGACAGAGTCTCACTTTGTCACCCTTTGTAGAGTGCCATGGTATCATAGCTCACAGCAACCTCAAACTCTTGGACTCAAGCTATTCTCTTTATCTCAGCCTCCCAAGTAGCTGGCACTACAGGTGCCTACTGCAACACCTGGCTGTTTTTAGAGATGAGGTCTTACTCTGGCTCAGGCTGGTCTCAAACCTGTGACTCAAGCAATCTTATCTACTTCGGCCTTCCAGAGAGAATCAAGTCTTTTCTAATCATAACAGAGTATATCAGAGTGAAGGATTTCCTGTTGATGGATTTGGCCTCTGCGCTGTCCAAATCTACACATTCACCTATTTGGTTTTCATTGATTAATTTTGTATTCATTCTTCAGGGGATATCTCTGAATCACAGGTAACTGTGTGGAAGGAATCTGAATTTGTTTCCATTGACTATCCAAGATGGGGTATTTCTTTATTCTCTTTAAATTTCATTTAAAAATTCTGATTTAAAAAGAAAAAATGCTTTAGGGTGAAGTAGTGCTCTAAGGATTAGATCATTGGATAGGATCAAGTGACTTATACACCTGTATCTTTATCTTGAACCACAAGGGTAAGTCACCATACCTGGTACATGAATAGATAAGTGATTTGTCTAGAGTAGGGATGTTTGAGAGTAAGAGTTGTGTAGTATTTTATGGCTAACCTAATCACAGTATCATGTTATTAGTCCTAGCTGATGTCACCTTACTCATTATACACTCCAGGATAGCTTCTCTCCTTATGCTTCACAGACTTACCCTTTTTTGATGTGAGATCCTTATTTATATGTTTAATTACAAGAACAGTCTTCCTGTGTTTATTTGCTTCACTGATTCCTTTTCTTATTTTTAAGTTGCCCCCTTTGTTTACTCTCTTTCTATAGTTTCTCCTGATGAAGGGTATACAAAAAGCAGTTTGCTGTCTTTTGCCATTTCTAACATTTTTTACAAGGTTTAAGCTTTCTCCTGTGGGGTTTCTTAGACTATTTGTAATATTTGAAATTATATACATCCTTCAAGAAGTAAAAATCCTTTCCCCTTCATTATCAGAACAATCCAAAATTATTAGTGTGTATTTTCTTCCACTGTATCTCAGATTAACTGAGAAACTAAAAGGTTATTTCCAAAGGTTTGTGATGTTGTCAGAATTGCAAAAGGTCCAACAGTAACTTTTATATTGAATCTCTCTCCTCTAGTCTCACTTCAGGATTAGCAGTTCTTGCGATGGTATTGTAAAGGAGAAAGTCTTAGTCATCTGTCCTGAGTTCAATTAGAGGAACTGTTTTCTTAAGAGAACTAGACAAGTTATCTAACTTAGGTGCCTCCTTTAGTTCCTCTTTTTTTTTTTCTCCTATAGAGACAGAGTCTCACTTTATCGTCATCGGTAGAGTGCCGTGGCGTCACACAGCTCACAGCAACCTCCAACTCCTGGGTTTAGGCGATTCTCTTGCCTCAGCCTCCCGGGTAGCTGAGACTACAGGCGCCTGCCACAACGCCCGGATATTTTTTTGTTTTGCAGTTCAGCCGAGGCTGGGTTTGAACCCGCCACCTTCGGTATATGGGGCCAGCGCCCTACTCGATGAGCCACAGGCACCGCCCCTTTAGTCCCTCTTTAAAAGATAACTGTGGGCTGGGCACCTGTGGCTCAGAGGGCTGAGGCGCCAGCCACGTACACCTGAACTGGCGAGTTCGAATCCAGCCCGGGCCCACCAAACAACAATGATGGCTGCAACCAAAAAATGGCCGGGCGTTGTGGCGGGCGCCTGCAGTCCCAGCTACTTGGGAGGCGGAGGCAAGAGACTCGCTGGAACCCAGGAATTAGAGGTTGCTGTGAGCTGTGATGCCACGACACTCTATCCAGGGTGACAGCTTGAGGCTCTGTCTCAAAAAAAAAATAAAAATAAAAGATAACTGTGACATGAATGAGCCATAGTTTCCTTAAAACAGTAAACTTCTCTCTGTCTTGGCCATTTTATTTTTTTTTAATTAATTAATTTATTTTTTCATAGAGATAAAGTGTCACTTTATCACCCTCGGTAGAGGGCTGTGGCATCACATAGCTCACAGCAACCTCCAACTTCTGGGCTTAGGCGATTCTCTTGCCTCAGCCTCCTGAGTAGCTGGGTCTACAGGCGCCTGCCTGTCTTGGCCATTTTAGCAACAGCATCTTTAGCATTGTTTGAATGTTTTGTCTGAGTCTTATAATAGAAATACCTGTATGATCCTTGTAATAAAAAGATTTTGCTAAGATAATTACATTGTCAAATCCAAAACAATTTTTTTTTGAGACACAGTCTCACTTTGTCACTCTTTGTAGAGTGCTGTGGCATTATAGAGCACAGCAACCTTAAACTCCTGGGCTCAAGTTATTCTCTTTTTTTTTTTTTCCTTTTTTTTGAGAAAGAGTTTCACTTTGTCACCCTAGGTAGAATGCCATGGCGCCATAGTTCACAGCAACCTCAGACTCTTAGGCTCAAGTGATTCTCTCGTCTCAGCCTCCCGAGTAGCTGGGCCTATAGGCATCCGCCACAATGCCCAGCCATTTTTTAGAGACAAAGTCTTGCTGTAGCTCAGGCTGATGTCAAACCGTTGGGCTCAGGCAGTCGACCCTCCTCGGCCTCCCAGAGTGCTGGGATTGTAGGCATGAGCCACCGAGCCTAGCCTAAAATCTAAAACATTAAGATCTCTTATAGTGGTTGTGGCTTTAGGAGTTTTAGTAAATAGTAATATATCACATAGGCAAAATGTATACTTTTTGCATCTTCCAGAGTACATATACATAACAATGAATGCCTACTGTGATGTAGCTTATAGTATAGGTGTTTGTCCTAGTTTTTGACCCTCGTGTTTTAGACTACTTTATCTGGCTTTGTATATCATTGAATATCTTTGCTTTTGCTTAAAGTTGTCTCTTAGATACATGTCATGGTAGTCTATTGAGTCTGCATGTTATTTGGGAAATAGAACATAGAAAACCCCCAAAGTTATTCCCTTCCCTTTTATAATTATTATTTTGTGGGTTTTTTCTTTTTTTAGATGGTTATTAAAAGATGAGATTTTGTGCTATGAGCTGTAGAGCCTCCCTAAGTCATTTGTATAAACCAAAGGGTTTAAAGCAGTAACTCCCAAACTGTTTGGCATTTTGGTATCTGCTTTAACATGTTTTCTATTTCTAAATAAACTTAATGCTATTTCTTACTAAATAGAATAGTGAGTTTTTTGGTAACATTTGATTTTGGAATAGCATGAGATAAATGAAAATAAATTTTCATTAGCATATCTTAGATGCGGTCTTTAGAAGCTGGCCTCATTGATAACAGAAGCACATGCATCTCATTATGGATTCTTACATTGCTTGCTTAATCACCATGTGCCTTTTGATTCTCACAGGTGGCTAAAACCAGAAAATGACAGACTACTAACAGGGTCTTGGGAGAAAAACTGACATAAACCTACCTAAGTGACAACCGTTTCAAAAGGAAGTTTTTCTTACCTTGTTTCCTAGAGTAGGACAAGAAAGTTTTGTACACTGTTTTACAAAGTGTTCGTGTATCCTGAGTAAGCAGGTGAAATAGAATGAACAAAATGAAAGGTTTTCATACCCACCTTTGCCAACCCTTCATCTCGTAGGACCCAGAGTTCAACAATACAGATCAGATTGATCTGTATGATGATGTGTTGACGGCCACCTCACAGCCCTCAGATGACAGAAGCAGCAGCACTGAGCCACCTCCTCCTGTTCGCCAGGAGCCATCTCCCAAGCCCAACAACAAGACCCCTGCAATTCTGTATACCTACAGTGGCCTGCGTAATAGGCGAGCTGCCGTCTATGTGGGCAGTTTCTCGTGGGTGAGCATGGGTAACCAAAACGGGTGGGCTGGAGGGAGAGCACTGGGAGGTGATGGCATTTTCAGAAACTACTGTTGCACTGTTTTGTGCTCTGATGGGGTTGGATTTCTTTTTCCTGGGATCAGGTTGGATTGATCTCTGAAAGAGAACTATCCTGAGGACGTACTGGTGCCGAAGAAAGCAATGATTAAGTGGGTAGTTGCTTTTTCTGCCATCTTGTTACTGCCCCTGACCCTGGGGCTTTATGTCTAGCAGGGTCATCTGTGGGACGAGATTTCAGAGTGAACACCTTGAACTCTTGGTGGTCATTAGATGGTCCTGTGATAATGGTGGGTGATGGGGATCAAAGACCTTGATAGCTCTAGGACACTCGGGGTAGGTGGTGACTGTTCTTCTGCAGAAGTTATTATGTGACATGTTTTTGGGCTGGTGGTGGGGGGTGGTTTTTCCAAATTAGGAAACGTATATACTGAGGGGACTGTTCCTGGCAATGGTCAAGTCTAGCCTATCAGATCTATAATTAAGAGTTGCTAGCAGTCAGTGTTTGAAGTGATGACCAGCCAGCCCGAATGGCAGTCAAAGTTAAAATAGGTTTTAATCTTCTTAATCACTAAAGATGGGGATGGAGGTTTGGCATTCTTTATGGGTTTATGGGTGAGGACAGTAAAAAAAGTCTGTACTAATTGACATACTGCTGGGCCTTTGAGTTTCCTGTTGGGAGGTCATAGTTGGCTAGAATCCTAGGTTTGGGAGCTAGGTTTGGAACGGTTAGGGCGGGGGCAGGGGAGGGTTGTGGCTCTTGACATTTCTTCCTTTTCCATCTTGCCGGCCCCAGTGGACCACAGACCAGCAGCTGATCCAGGTTATTCGCTCTATAGGAGTCTATGATGTGGTGGAGTTGAAATTTGCAGAGAATCGAGCAAATGGCCAGTCCAAAGGGTGAGGTCTGGATATGAGAAGCCCCTTTTAGTTTGTAAGCGTTGGAATAACAGATCTGCATTGTATTTTGGCCCTGGATTTTTATCACTCCCACCCCTAGCCCAGCTTATTGCCTGGTTTTGGCAAACTACATTAGAGTGGAACCTAGCACAGTGTAGTGGATCATCCATCTGCTGAGGATAGATCAGCAAAGAACGTTGATTTTTAATTCCCCCAAAATAGGAAGATTATAGGCTGATATCTTTTTATTGCTCATAGTGGTATGTGTGTGTGTGTGTGTATGTGTTTTATTTAGCAGGATTTCTTTGTTCCTCTTTTGGTTGTCTAGTAGATTTTACTCATTTAAAATTTTTCTTCCTCAGGTATGCTGAGGTGGTGGTAGCCTCTGAAAACTCTGTCCACAAATTGTTGGAACTTCTACCAGGAAAAGTTCTTAATGGAGAAAAAGTGGACGTGAGGCCGGCCACCCGACAGAACCTATCACAGTTTGAGGCACAGGCTCGGAAACGTGAGTGCGTCCGAGTCCCAAGAGGGGGTAGGTGGAGACCATCTGTATGGGGCGGAGGGGGTGGGAGTCGTGGGTTTGTTTCTATGGTGTAGGCTCAGCCTACAATGTGGAAGAGTTTGAGGGAGAGTTATGGTGGTTATGGGTGGTGGCATGGTCAGTAGTAGGTAGTCCATAAAACGAGGTTTGCGTTGAAGAAAGCACTATGATGGGGGTCAAGTAGGTTTAGATTATAGTTTGGTTCTGCCATTAATTCATTGTGTGACCTTGGGCAAGTCCCTTACTGCTTAGGGCCTTTTTCCGCATCTGAACTAGATACACGTTTAAAATTCCGGTCAACTCTACATTCTGCGTTTCTGTCTGAAAATAGGAATACAGTGAATGTGCTTAATTTGAAGACATGCCTTTGTAAATTATCAAGAAGCAGCCACCCTAAAGTGTAACTAAGGTGTATAAAGGTAGCTGTAATCTTGTCATAAATATACATTGAATGGGTGCTCTATAAGGAACCAACCAAAAGGACTGTTAGTGAATATGAATTTAACATTATCTCCAGCTTTGTCCAGGGGAGGGAGTGTTCATTTGGTTACTGAATATTCCAATCTGTTTGGCAGGTATATCCCATTAATAAAGAAAATTTCATCATACCATCTTAGCTTGATGACAGTGTCATTTAGGTTCTTCTTACTCCCTTTTTTCTGACTGTACTCACCAAGCCGCCTTCTGATACTAATTTGGTTTCCCAACTAGGCTCTCCTACTGGGAAGAGAATGCACTGACCAACTGACACAAGTTTTCCAGTCTGCTTGGCAGTTATATTTCTCATTATAAAATAAAAAATTGGCATTTCTGGTTTATGAATCAGTCTCTTGTGAGTGGTTAGCATGAATCACTTTCCTGAAGTCCAGTTACCCCTGAGTGAACTGTTAAAATCAAGTTTCTGAATCTAAGAACCAGACTTTGGATTGTCTTGACTCACAAGGTGCAGCCATCCTGCAAGGCCCTGCCTGACACAGCCACCTGCCTTTACTACAGTGGGAGGAAAAGATTGATCACCCACGCTCTGTTGCTGCTGAGGTCCAGCTCTCAAAATAGTGCTTTCTATTGACTGGGTGTATGTGTCCTCCCGGTGGAAATATGGCCACCACTTCTCTCTTGTGTAGGAACAGCTGTTCTTTTAAATAGATTGAGAACCTAGATGGACTTGGTGTGAGCTCTTGTTACTATGGGTTAGAAGGCTCACATTTGTTCTGAGACAGCTTTTCAAGTCCTTTCTGCTTTAGAGTCCTTTCTGCAATTCAACCCATTTCTGACTTTCCTAAGCTGTAATTGTTCAGCTACCTTGGAGATAATATTCCTACCTGTACTCAGCTGTTCACGTCTCATTTTTTCTGTGCTAAAAAGATGGTGGTGGCTGAGTGCTGTTTTTCTGTTCCATCACATTGATGGAATTGGGCTCTGTTAATTCACTAAGTAAAGTTGGTGGACTTCCTCTGCTTAAAAATGGTTGCCTCTCTTGGGACTTGTAGCCATAGATACAAAACAGAACCCTGGTAGATGTGGAAACAATAGATGGAAAGATGGTTCACTGTCAGAGGATCACACTTGTCTAATACCTCTTCTTTATATAATTTGAGAGAATTCTAGGAAGGAGCAAGTGTCGTGTTTGAGACATGAACAAGAGAATGCACCTCAATCCAACCTAAGCATTGGCAATATTCTGTAATAGAGAATCAAAGTGGATGTCAGGGTAATTGATTCTACCTGAGGCTTTACTGAGGAGTTGGGATTAACTATCAAGTTTTAGTTTAAGGAGCATTCTTCTTTCTCTCTGCACTTGGTGCCCCTGGTATCTTTCCACCTCCAACACTCTCCAGACCATGTTTTTCTTGTACTTCTGTTGTCTTCCACACTAATCAAGCTTAGACTGGTAAATTGGAAAGAGGGAACAAGTTTAACCAGGTGACTTGACAATGTCAGAAGCCACGTATCCAGCTATGAAAACATATTGAGTCCCTGTTTTGCACCATACCATATAGCATGCTGGGATGTTGTTCCAAGTAGGCTAACTTGAGAGGTAAAAAACTTAGACCATTAAATATAGTGGGAGTTTCCCAGATTTGGGGCATATTTTGTACCAGACTTTTGCCAAGAGTCCTTGCTGTCAGCTTATACCATCTGCTCATTCTGAGGGTGTATCTTTTTCTTATCTCTCATTTTCTCTTACCTTTCTCTAACCTCCAGCCTCCTTCTCTTCATGTGTGTTTCTTTCCCACACCAATGATCAGTTTTGGAATGTGGATAGAAGTGCCATCCATTTTCTGCCCTTCCCTCTTTTCCTCCAACTTCTCTAGCCACCGCACTCTGGCAAGAAAATATCACAGTGTGCTGCAAGGTAGAGGAGGTCAACTAGTCTAAGGAGAGAGACCTTGAAACTCTTCAGGGGATGTGTGATCTCAAGTCAGCTGGAAGCTAGATGAGCATTAGTGAACATACTTTAACATTTTCATTTCATTGTGGGTTAATAGGATCCTGCTGAATGTAAAAAATAGAAAACAAATAGAAGGATAAATCAAAGCACTTTGAGAGTTCTGTATGAAGAGCATTATTCCACAGAATTAGAGTAGTTTGCTTCTTGGGTTTATGTCTTCACTGGGTTGCTTCTGACTTTTTTCTTTGATACCAAAGAAAAGGCTGTAGATGATTTTAGCTCGTTTCTCAGCTACTTCATTCAGCTTCTTCCATATGGTGTTGCATGACTCTTGCTGAAGGATGAACTGGTCCTGTGGGTCTGTGTAAAGCCTAGACAATAATGTTAGTTTTGTTTTGCTTTGTAGGAATACCTCCACGGGCCCACTCCCGAGATTCTAGTGATTCTGCTGATGGACGGGCCACACCCTCTGAGAACCTTGTACCCTCATCCGCTCGTGTGGATAAGCCCCCCAGTGTGCTGCCCTACTTCAATCGCCCTCCTTCAGCCCTTCCCCTGATGGGTCTGCCCCCACCACCAATTCCGCCCCCACCACCTCTCTCCTCAAGCTTTGGGGTCCCTCCTCCTCCTCCTGGTATCCACTACCAGCATCTCATGCCCCCCCCTCCTCGATTACCTCCTCATCTTGCCGTACCTCCCCCTGGGGCTATCCCACCTGCTCTTCACCTCAATCCAGCCTTCTTCCCCCCACCAAATGCTACCGTGGGGCCTCCACCAGATACTTACATGAAGGCCTCTGCACCCTATAACCACCATGGCAGGTAAGTACTGTTTTGTTCCTTTGAGATCTGAGCCAGATGATAGTAGGATAGACAAGTATGTTAAGCATTTTGTTCTCCCTCAGGAAGTAAGCACTGTTTCCTTGTGTTTTCCCATGTGAAAACTCTGTTGTCAAGGTGTTGAGTCCTGGGAAATAGTTTTTTGTTCATGTTTTTATTTTGTGTTGATTGCATCTTAACTACTTGACCCAAACCATGTCCTTCATATCCCTTTTTAAAGAGTTTAAATTGAGAGCCATTAGCAGCTCCTACAAATGCTACAAATGTCTGACATTGTTGGATCATGCCAAAATGATGAAAGTACATGACATAAATTCTGTCCTTAACGAGAAGATGAACATAAAACACATGAACTACCTGGGAACCATTTAAGGCTTTGTATGGTAGAATGTGATTAAATAACATCAAACTATACAGGAATGGGCAGTCAGAAATGATGTTATCTCTGTGCAGCCGAGATTCAGGCCCTCCACCCTCTACGGTGAGTGAAGCTGAATTTGAAGAGATCATGAAGCGAAACAGAGCAATTTCTAGCAGTGCCATTTCCAAAGCTGTATCTGGAGCGAGTGCAGGTAACCACCCTTAACCTTTCTTGCCTTCTCCTTACCTTTAGACTTTTCCCTGATTTTGTCATTTCCATTGGCAAAAGTTTAACAAGATAAAGTAAGAGCAATGTTAGATACAAGAGTGGCACACTTTGAAGAAAAATATGTAACCTAATTTCTTGGCTTTAGGGAAGCTCCAGTGGTACTGCTGATTTATCCTATGTCTAGACCTCCCCCCATGAAAACCAACTTAGTGCCTAGAATATAAATAAATAATACCATGTCATTGTGATATTTGTTATAGAATGAAATTCCTGCCTCAGGTAGTCAACCATTGATCTCAGTGATTGACCTTTAGATCTGATACCTGTGTAGTAGATCCAATGCTGAATATAGACAGTGGGTTTTTAGAAATGATGCCTTGATGAGGTGATGGTTTGATACAGAATCTGATTTACATTCAGGACTAGGCAGAGGTAATGGCTCCCATTTAACCTATTCTAGAAAGGCAAGTCCGTTTGACATCATCATAAGACATTATACTGGGCAGCACCCATAGCTCAGTAGGTATGGCACCGGCCACATACACCTAGGCTACTAGATTTGAACCCAGCCCGGGCCTACTAAACAACAATGGCAACAACAAAAATAGCTGGGAGTTGTGGCAGGCGCCTGTAGTCCCAGCTGCTTTAGAGGCTGAGGCAAGAGAATTGCTTAAGCCCAAGAGTTTGAAGTTGCTGTGAGCTGTGATACCATGGCACTCTCCCCAGACCAACAGCTTAAGACTGTCTCAAAAAAAAAAAAAAAAAAAAAAAGATATTATACCCTTACAGCTAACTTTTGCTCTGCCCTCAGTATAAAGTGGGCAGAACCAACAGCCATGATTGTCAAAGCTTTGGACATAAAATCTTTGGTTCCTAAAAAAAGAGGCAGTAGAAAGTTTCAGGGTTTTGGCCAGGCACAGTGGCTCATGCCTGTAATCCTGGTACTATAGGAGGCCCAGGCAGAAGGATCCCTTGAGCTCAAAAGTTTGAGACCAGCCTGAGCCAGAGTGAGACCCCATCTTTGCTAAAAATAGAAAAATTATTGCCTGGTATTGTGGTGGGTGCCTGTAGTCCCAGTTACTTGAGAGGCTGAGGCAGGAGGATCACTTAAACCTAGGAGTTTGAGGGTGCTGTGAGCCAGACTGAGGCCCTGGCACTCTAGCCTGGGGCAACAGAGTGAGACTTTGTCTCAAAAAAAAAAAAAAAAGTTACAGGGTTTTTACATTATGCCATTTCCCATATTCACTTCCTCCCTATGAGTTCTCCACATAAAGGTAAAGGTTTGTAGACTGTCAGATCTCCTAGGAAACATGTTAACACTAAATATTATTATCTATTTTCTGTGATTTCTCATCTTTGGCTATAAAACTTGAATTCAGAGAGTAGGTTAAAGACAAAAAATGTATATGTTCAATTTTTCTTCTGCCAGAAAATCAACATTGACCTCTAAATGAATCTTTTTAAATTAAAAGGTAAAACATGCTCATTATGACAAGTCAAATAGAGGAGTATAAAGAAAATCATCACTGTTCTTTCTTTCCCTCTGGTTCCTTCACAATGAGATGATCAATAAATGAGTCTGTGTCTCCCTCTCCTTTTCTCATTCCAGTCACTCAGTCCACAGGTATTTATTGAATATGCCAACAAGAAAGGCAAAAATTCCCTACTAGGGTGGAGCTGAAGTCCTTGTGTTCCCAGGCCTCCACAAGATCACAGTCCTCCATAGTTTTTATTTTATTCTTGATTCCTTGCACGGTCCTCATGTTCACTGGACTCCTGTCTGGATTCATACTTTCTGTGTATATCTTCTGTCCATAATGCTGTTGACTTAGCTTAGAAAAGTAAAGTGCAAGTACTTACCCTGAGCCAGACATTGCTCAGATTTGGGAAATGAAAGGGCTAGTTTTTCATGGCAGCATAATTCTTTTTAAGATTTATGCATATGCTATTTGGTTATATTAAAACTAATTCATACAAATAAAACAATAAAATAATTAAAGTAATAGTTGGTTATATTAAAAGTAAATCATTGAAATACACAGCATTTAAAAATGAAAGTCCTGGCTGGGCGCGGCGCCTGTGGCTCAGCGGGCTAAGGCGCCAGCCACGTACACCTGAGCTGGCGGGTTCGAATCCAGCCTGGGCCCGCCAAACAACAATGACGCTGCAACCAAAATATGGCCTGGCATTGTGGCCCGCGCCTGTAGTCCCAGCTACTTGGGAGGCGGAGGCAAGAGACTTGCTTGAGCCCAGGAATTAGAGGTTGCTGTGAGCTGTGATGCCACAGCACTCTGTCCAGGGTGACAGCTTGAGGCTCTGTCTCAAAAAAATAAATAAATAAAAAATAAAAATGAAAGTCCTTTATACAAGGATAACACATGTAATTTTGATTGTTCTTACAAAAATAGAATATGGTTTTGCAACTTTTTTTCAATTCTGTATTTGACATCTATACTATAACATTTATTGAGCACTCACTGTATGCCTGGTACTGTGTTCAGTGCTTTACATCAATTACTTTGTCTACATATAGATTTACCTCCTGCTTTTTAACAACTTTGTAATTAATATTCAGTGGAACCAATATTCCTTAATTTATGTAGCCAGACTATTGAAGGTAGTGTAACAAACAATACTGAAACATTACTGAATATACAGTATAATTGCTGGATGAAAAAATATGTACATTATTTATTTTATATTATTGTTATTTTTTATTTATTTTTTTATTTTTTTGAGACAGAGCCTCAAGCTGTCGCCCTGGATAGAGTGCTGTGGCATCACAGCTCATAGCAAACTCCAATTCCTAGGCTCAAGCGAGTCTCCTGCCTCTGCCTCCCAAGTAGCTGGGACTACAGGCGCCCGCCACAACGCCTGGCCATTTTTTGGTTGTAGCCGTCGTCGTTTGGTGGGCCTGGGCTGGATTTGAACTCGCCAGCTCAGGTGTACGTGGCTGGCGCCTTAGCCCGTTGAGCCACAGGTGCCGAGCCTATTATTGTTGTTATTATTTATTTATTTTTTTTTTTTTTGAGACAGAGTCTCGCTACATTGCCCTCGGTAGAGGGCTGTGGCATCACAGCTCACAGCAACCTCAGACTCTTGGGCTTAAGCGATTCTCTTGCCTCAGCTTCCCAAGTAGCTGGGAATACAGGCACCCGCCACAACACCCAGCTATTTTTTTTTTTTTTTTTTTTTGCAGTTGTTGTTTTAGCTGGCCTTGGCCCGGGGCCCTACCCACTGAGCTACGGGTGCCGGCCTATTTTATTTTTTCTTTATTGTTTAGCATTCATTGAGGGTACAAAGAATTAGGTTACACTGCTTGCATTTGTTAGATAAAGTCCCTCTTATAATTGTTTCCCACTCCCAAGAGGTGTGCCATACACTGACTAACTTGTTTATTTTAATAGATACGTTAAATAGCCCTTGGACAACAATATATCAGTTTGTACATCTACTAGCAACATCTGACGTATTTTCTTATTTTTATTTTATTTATTTTTTTAGACAGAGTCTCACTATATCACCCTCGGTAGAGTACTGTGGTGTCATAGTTCATAACAACCTCAAACTCTTGGGCTTAAGTGATTCTCTTGCCTCAGCCTCCCAAGTAACTGGGACTACAGGCGCCCTGCACAACTCTCAGCCATTTTTTGTTATAGTTGTCATTGTTGTTTTAGCCCGGGCCAGTTTCAAACCCACCAGCCATGGTGTATATGGCCGGCACCCTAACCACTGAGCTACGGGCACCGAGCCTGAGTTTCCCTGTTAGTCTAGTTTTTTTACTGCCTCTGCTCATCCTTGGCCTTTCCCATCCATCCCATGTCAGGGGATTACAGTGATGCAATTGAGACGCTGCTCACAGCCATTGCAGTTATCAAACAGTCCCGGGTCGCCAATGATGAGCGTTGCCGTGTCCTCATCTCCTCACTTAAGGACTGTCTTCATGGCATTGAAGCCAAGTCCTACAGTGTGGGTGCCAGCGGGAGCTCTTCCAGGTGAGTTGATGATTGTGTCAGCACCTCCTACCCCTGAGCAGTGCTCTTCCAGAGGCTGGGGAAGGAAGGGAGGCCAGGGTATGACAGGGAACTGGCTGAAAGAGTGGACTGAGCCCTCATATCTTTATGGGGCAAAAAATTAGTCAAATACTTTAAAGTGTTATATTATCTGGAGTCTGTGTTAGGTGAGGCAGTGGGCTCATTTAGGGAAAAAGACTGGTATAGTTAAGAATGTGGGCTTTGGAGCCATAGAAGCTTGCATTAGAGTTCCAATTCTGCTGTTAACTACCTGTATGACTTTCTTATGCCTGGAAGTTAGTCAATTCTCTAAGTCTTATTTTTCTCACTTTTTGAAACAGAACAATAGCATTTATCTTACATATTTGTTGTAAAGATCGGGTCAAATAATGCATGTGACATTTCCTAGCACTATGCACAGTATATTAGTATGATCTCAACAAGTTTAACTTATTTTCCACAAAAAGATTAGTCTTCAAAGAGGTAAGATGCTCAGACAGTGAGCCCATTATAGAGAAATAGAATAGTAGTTTAGGCAAATAATAGAAGACAGGAAAACACCACCCCTTGGAAGTAATCTAGAAGGCCTTGTGAGTGAGGCTGAAGGATCTTTCTAATAGAAAAAGACATCGATCCCGGGAGAGGTCACCTAGCCGGTCCCGGGAAAGCAGCAGGAGGCATCGAGATCTGCTTCATAATGAAGATCGGCATGATGATTATTTCCAAGAGAGGAACCGGGAGCACGAGAGACACCGGGATAGAGAACGGGACAGGCACCACTGAGAAAGGTGGGAAGAAGCCCCATTCCTGGCTGGGGAATGATCTTTTATGAAAGCTTTATAGTGAATTTTTTTTCTTTTCTCTCTCTTTAAAGACTTTTAACATAGGTAACCAGAGATACTGTCTTGACTACCTTAGCCTGATTCAGTAACAGCACAGCATAATGGCTGAGAATGTGTCGTCTGCAATCAGACATATCACTTTCTCAGTTTCTGCATATGTAAACGCACATAATAAAAGTGAATGTCTCAGTGGCTTGCTGAGTATTCAGTGACATAATCTATGTAGAACATTTAGCACTCAGCATGCATGTCCCATAGTAAGTTCTCAGTAAATGATAGCCAGTATTGTTATATTTTAACCCTGTGAATGATAGCCATTGTTATTATATTTTAACTTCACCAAACTTTCAAGTAAAAAAGTCAGGAAAATTGACCATGACAGAAAAGTAAAACCATTGTCTACTTAGTTCTCAGGGTGTGACATTAATGATTTTAAGAAGTAACATACATTACAAAGATTTTGAAAATTGGTATACTTCAGAGTGGCACCTGTGACTCAGTGAGTAGGGCGCCAGCTCCATATACCGAGGGTAGCAGGTTCAAACCCAACCCTGGCCAAACTGCAACAAAAAAATATCTGGGCATTGTAGCGGGCGCCTGTAGTCCCAGCTACTTGGGAGGCTTAGGCAAGAGAATCGCCTAAGCCTAAGAGCTGGAGGTTGCTGTGAGCTGTGATGCCACGGTACTCTACCGAGGGCGACAAAGTAAAACTCTGTCTTAAAAAAAAAATTGATATACTTCAGTCAGGAGAAAGCTAATCTGGAAAAATTATCTTTAATAGCCTTAGAGATCATATGGAAGATAAGTGAGTGGTAGGATGTTTTTGTGTTTAGACAGAAGCTTTACTGACAAAGATTTCTTCTAAGCGAAACAAAAGCAGAAGAGTTGGGAATAAAATAGTTAATTCAAGTAATTGCAAAGTTCAGTTACGATTGGCTGGATCCAGGGGCTCTGGCTATGTTATCAGGACTTACTCTGTCTACATTTCACTCAACCCTGTTTTTCACTATGGCATTTTCATTCTCAGATAGGCTCCAGATTGGGGGTAATGAAGGAGACTGTAACTGCAGATTACATCCCATTAGATTAGTAATCCCAACTGAAAGAAAGCTTCTCACAAAGATTGTTTGTAGTATATAGATAATAAGTGCAACTGTTGACTCTATTTCTGTGGAGATCTTTAGAATAAGCCAGACTCTGGCTAGGAGAGTCTGTCTGTGGTTTCTAGAGGCTATTGCATGAGCCAGATAACATTGGGGTCTCATCTTAATTTTGGGTTTGCCGACTTACATGTCTCTAGATTTCCCATGTTTTTAATTTCACATCAAGTACCTTATGAAGATGTTCTTGGTGTTTTGACCTCTTTGATTGGTTAAAGTTAATTGAGAAGGAAGGTGAGAAGAAAGAACAAATAGTTCTTTTTGGCGTCTTTGGGCTGGTTAGATGGCTGACTAGATGAAGAAGGGAAAAGAAACCCTCACTGCTCATAAGCAATAGCTAGATTCTAAGCAGTTGGAAAATTTTTGCAATATTTTGCCTAGTAACAACCTATTAAGAAATATTCCTCTTATGTTTAGTTACTGCCTTCTACCTTATTCTTTGGCATTATTTGCCATTAAGTTAAACAGATTTATGGTTAGGAATTGGCAGACAGTAGTGGGAATATAACTTCCATGGGAGGCAAATAAGTGGGAAAATAAAAAGATACAATATTTTTTGATTTGCCTCCCTTCTCTATTCTTTTTTTTTTTTTTTCTGAGACAGTCTCAAGCTGTTGCCCTGGGTACAGTGCTGTGACATCACAGCTCACAGTAACCTCAAACTCTTGGGCTTAAGTGATTCTCTTGTCTCAGGCTCCCAAGTAGCTGGGACTACAGGCGCCCGCCACAACGCCCAGCTTTTTTGTTGTTGCAGTTGTCGTCGTTTTAGCTGGCCCAGGCCAGGTTTGAACCCACCAGCCTCAGTGTATGCTGGCGCCCTACCCACTGAGCTTACGGACACTGCCTCCCTTCTCTGTTCTTAACTATTTTATTTCACAAAATCCTAGAATGCTTGACATCATAGGAATCTTGGTTAACTCAGATAGAATCAATAGTTAGGCTCAGCAGCACCTGTAGCTCAGTGGGTAGGGCACCCGCCACATATACCAAGGCTCGTGGGTTCGAACCCAGCCTGGGCCAGCTAAAACAACAATGACAACTGCAACAAAAAAATAGACTGGCATTGTGGCAGGCGCCTGTAGTCCCAGCTACTTGGGAGGCTGAGGCAAGAGAATTGCTTGAGCCCAAGAGTTGGAGGTTGCCGTGAGCTGTAACACCATGGCACTCTACCCAGAGCAACAGCTTAAGACTATGTCTCTAAAAAAAAAAAATAGGGTATAAGTTCTAGAACTTCTAGATTTTGCAGCAGATTAAGTTTGGGAACATATCTACATATCTGTTGGAAAAGCAAACTGTAATGTAGATGGAGCCCACAAACAGCTTTGGCCTAATTCGTTCTCTGTGAGTGGGCAAGAGGTTAAGTGCTAGAGTAGTAGATCTTGGTCCAGTCTCATCCCTTCTGTAGTAGTAGCAGCACTTCTTTTTCTCATTTGAGGTAGCATGTTTGCTAATGTTACTTGTGAGTCAAAACCCCCATGCAGGCCAGTGACTGAGATAAGATTGACCAGGGTGGTATTAATTGGCCTTTGCAGAACATAAATTATAGTCTCTCAGGCCACATTCAGTTTACTAGTCAGAACATATAATTGCTTGTCACCATTCGTGATGGCTTTGCATCTGACAGCCTTTATTTATTTATTTATTTATTTATTTATTTAGAGACAGAGTCTCACTTTGTCGCCTTTAGTAGAGTGCCATCATAGTTCACAACAACGTCAAACTCTTGGGCTTATGTGATTCTCTTTGCCTCCGCCTCCCAAGTATCTGGGACTATAAGCACCCACCACAAACCCCAGCTAATTTTTAGAAATGAGGTCTTACACTTGCTTAGGCAATCCACCCCCTTTGGCCTCCAAAAGTGCTGAGATTATAGGTGTGAGCCACCTCGCCTAGCCTCCTGACAGCCTTTTGACAGGGAAATTATGAAATTATCTCAGCCTTTTGACTGAGATACACTGATCCATTAGTACTTTCAGGATTGAACAGCTATCTCAGCCTGTCTTTAGCTTTCACTTTGCCTCATGTCTTTTACTCCCATTATTTCTCCCATTATGAAGGTGACTCAATTTGGATAACTGAAAATCCTATTAACAGTAATTAGTTCCTGGAAAACAGTTGTTTGGCATGTTTTCTACTTATTTACTTTTCTGGTCACACTTAGATATGTTAGTTATACAATCTGAATAATAAAGTTCAGTCTGAAAAAACTAAATCATACACCCCAAAATGTCAATTTCTGACATTCTCATCCTGTAGATTCTCTTAATTCTATCTGTAGTTACACAGGCTGTGGCTTAGGAGGTTGTATGTTGGTATGTGGGCCTCATTTACCTTAGAGAATTTAATTTTGCAAGCTCTCTGCGTGTATTAGCTTTTTAGAAAAGAATCATCTTCATATTCTGTGGGTGTTCCCTGAGAGTAAAAAGTGTGGTCTGTACAGAGGCAACCTGAGAACAGCAATCTTCTTCATGCATCCTTCCTCAGGATAAGGCCCAACTCTAGGCCTGACTTAATGGCTGATTGACCCACTGAAGCAACTGTTGATTTATGTCTGCATTCCAACGTTATAACCAAAATGTAGCCAGAATTGGTTACTATAGCTTCTCATGACACACAAGTTATCATATAAGCCCTTATCAGAAAATAGACACTAACTTGTGTTTTCTTTCATCTCTTCCGATATTCTCATTGCAGGAGTCTGGTTGGAAGCAAATTTTTTTTAATGGACTTGCATCTCCTCACCTTGATCAGGACTAAAGGACGGAGGCCGCTCCACCCCTTCCCCTTCCTCCAATCCCCTAACTCCCTCCAGACACCCAGGGAATACCCTCTGCCCTACAGGATTGAAGACTGCTTGGCAGCCCTCCTAATCCCATACCTCCTGTTTGCCAGGAGAAAGAACCTAAAGACTTCATGTGGTTGGGAGGGGTGGTAGACAAGAAAAAAACAACACATGTCCAGGCCCCTGGTCTCCATAGAGAATGGTGCTTTGTCCAAGGAAACGTATGAGTTTCTTATTCTCCAGGATTCAGTGGTGAGGTTGATGGGAAGACTTCTTCCTTCCCAAAGAAAATGGATCTTCCATGTCTGATCTAGGAGAGAGACTGGGTGTGCCAAATATGCCCAGGGTCCTGCCCTCAGCACTAGATCTGATGGGGCCAAGAGGGTCCTGACCCCTTGCTAACATACCACTTCTTTGTTTAACTCCTTTACCTTCCAAGCCCTTTGAGGAGGGACCATAAGAACAGAAATTAACGTTGCGAAAAGCTAGTTCTGTTCTTGCTTTTCCTTCTCATATATTGATAGTTCATTTCCCTGATCTCCCAGAGAGCTGAACCTTTTCACCTCTCTGCTACCCAGCCTTCTCAGTGGACTTGTCCCTCCTAAGCAGAGAAGGCCTCGTGAGGTTGCTTTCTGCTGGGAAGCCTGGTAGAGCCGATTACCACCCTCTGCTGTTTAGTGCTTGGTTGCCTCTTGCAATAACCAGCCAGCTCTTAGCTGTTCCTTTTCCCTGGGGCTTTCCCATTTAACATATGGAGCCCTTCCCCCAAGAAGGCTGCTTCCTTGTTTTAGAGGAAGGTATTGCCATTGGGAGATGGGGACATCGGGACCTCAGCAATGAAGAACCCTTGTGAAGTACCAGGAGTAGTGGGGAAGGAGGCAAGTTGGGCAGTGTATGGCCTACTTCCATAGGTTTTTCTTTTTTCAGGTTTGATGTAAGCATGGGCTTGCATCCCCGAGGTACATACTTTTACCTATTGTGAGATAGCCTGGCACTAGTAGGCAGGTAAAGTCACAAATTTGGTGTCTTTTCACCTTTTGACTATTGACTTAATAGCTCCTCTTGCTCTGCCTGGAGGTACTTCCTGGCTCTGATAAGGAGCAGGAAGAAATTGAGCCTGACTTGAATGAACTCAGCTCAGACTTCTAAGGACCAGCACTCTGGGGGCCGTTTTCTACACAGGCAAATGGAATTGCTTTTCCCATAACATCCAAATTGTGATGTGGTTGCTGCTGAAGAAGGAGGCAACAACAGGGTCCTGCAGTACCCACGGGGTGATGCTACTTCTGCATGATTCGAATAGGGCACATAACATCTAATGTGAGAAGAGACGTGGCATGTGAGATGAGACTTGGCACGTGAGACATAGGGTCACTGGAGACCCTTCTGGCTCAGAGGGGAGAGACTGAATTGGACTGAACCTTTCCTCTGTTCCCAGCACGTTTCTGAAATAGCCCTCAGTCACTGAGGGATTCCCCCCCCCCCAGGGTTGGAGAGGCACATTCCCTTGGGACAGAGGCTACGAGTGGTAGCTTTTTTTCCCCTGTCCCCCAACCCCATCCCCACCTCCAGTTGAGAACATGGCACCCCACCCAACCAGCCAAGTGTTAAGTGATGTGCTTATCCTCAAGAGCAGCTCCGGGTGTATTTTTAAAATGTAGAGAAAACCAAGTAAGGTGACAGTTTAAGAGAAAAATACATATATAGAATACCAGAAACACAGTTTACCCGGAGAATTTTTTTCTCCCCATTTTTGTTTTGTTTTTACTCAATG
The DNA here is from genome assembly GCA_963574655.1 of Perodicticus potto. NCBI lineage: Eukaryota > Metazoa > Chordata > Mammalia > Primates > Lorisidae > Perodicticus > Perodicticus potto. The sequence goes on from CAUYRH010126479.1 coordinate 28,953, forward strand.
ACACAATTTTTAGTTTTGTTTCCTGATAGCAAAAGGAAAAAAAAAACCCCAACCCGCAAAAAGGCTAAGGTCCCGTCCCCTTGTTGTCGGTGATTTGTTTGTCTTTCTGATAGGTTGAAAATTGTGTAATAAACTTGATGACGCTGTCAATCTTTTATACTGCATTGTATTTTTTTCCTTTTGTAACAAAATATTTTTAAATAATAAATGGGGTGTGAGCTGTTTTATGGATTCTGCATTTAATAGATTTGTTGAGGTGTCTGGGGCTTGGGTGGGGGCTAACGTAGACACTGCGGGAAGGTAGTGAAATCACAGGTTCTCAGCTGGAATTGCCTGTTGGGCAATGGCTTCTCTATGGCTTAGGTTAGCCTCCTAAACATCTAGTGCAAACCTTCAGAGGCATCACATGAGCTTTTTTTCCTTGGTCATCTTTAACTGGTTAAAGAAAACTTCCAAGGCATTCTTTACCTTTCAAGATTTACAGGACGTTTTCAGAGCAAATTTCCTACCTTGTACAGTTCAGTTCCAATGTCATCAACTTCAGGAAGGAAAGACTCCTGATAAAACCTGATTGCTAGTGCCTATTTCCACTAACCATGAACAAGTAACATAACCCTGGTCTTTTTCATTTGTAAGATGAAGATGTTCTGTCTTCTACGTAGGGATGTGTTAATAATCAGAACATGAGTTTGTTTTATAAACTAAATATGAGGACAATACAGATCAGAAAGGTTAGTAGAAGCGTGGGGTGATCTTGGGATTCCAGAAAAGCAATTTTTTTTTTTTTTTTTTTTTTGAGACAGAATCTCACTGTATCACCCTAGGTAGAGTGCCATGGCATCACAGCTTACAGCAACCTCAGACTCTTGGGCTTAAGCAATTCTCTTGCCTCTGCCTCCTGAGTAGCTGGGACTACAGGCGCCCACCACAACGCCCCTGGCTATTATTTTGTTGTAGTTGTCATTGTTTGGCAGGCTCAGGCTGGGTTCAAACCCACCAGCCCTGGTATATGGCCCAGCGCCTTAGCCACTGAGTTACAGGTGCTGAGCCAAAATCTTTTAGCTTCTTAAAAAGCCAAGTGACAGGGCGGCGCCTGTGGCTCAAAGGAGTAGGGCACCGGCCCCATATGCCAGAGGTGGCGGGTTCAAACCCAGCCCCAGCCAGAAACTAAAAAGCCAAGTGAATAAGAGGAACATTAGATGATAAGGTGACGATAGATGTATATTGGTACTAAAAAAGGCAGAGTTACTGTAAAAACAACTTTCAGGGGAAGGGAAATTCTTCCCTAGGAAGTCTTACAAAATTATGTGAAACTTAAGAGGAAAAAAACTAGTTGGAGTGCCTGTCAGAATGTAAACCAATGTTCTCAAGTTGTATTCCATAGTCCCCCACACTGCAGTCATCTGCCATGTGTGCTAAAATGCATACTCCTGGGCTGCATCAGTCTCTACTAAAGGTCTAAGAATCTGCTTTTTACACCCCAGATGACTTATGTAACTAAAGTGTGAAGACTGCTACCTTAAAAACAGTTTCTTCTTCATTTTTTTTTTTTTTTTTTTTGAGACAGAGCCTCAAGCTGTCACCCTGGGTAGAGTGCTGTAGCATCACAGCTCACAGCAACCTCCAGCTCCTGGGCTCAAGCAATTCTCCTATCTCTGCCTCCCAAATAGCTGGGATTATGGGCGCCTGCCACAACACCCGGCTATTTTTTTGGTTGCAGCCATCGATGTTTGGCCGGCCCGGGCTGGATTCGAACCCGCCAGCTCAGGTGTATTTGGCTGGTGCCTTAGCCGCTTGAGCCACAGGTGCGGAGCCAACATAACATTGTTTCATCTAGGAGGTACCATGGTGACATAGAAAGGGAAGGAACTTAGGTTACACTAGGTCAGTGGTTCTCAACCTTCCTAATGCTGCGGCCCTTTAATACAGTTCCTGTGTGTTGCAACCCACAGGTTGAGAACCGCTGCTCTAGGTTCAAATCTCAACTCATATTTCTAAACCAAATACCTTTGTATACATGACTTTTCTCAGTTGATTTCCTTCTGCCTCAGGATCATTATATGGATTTTAAATATACTCTGCCAGGCACTGGGTGAATGTTAGTCTCCTTTGAGTGGAGAGTCCTATGCTGTGGTATGGATCCAGAAACCTTCATTGACACAGCTGCTTGCAATCACAACTTGCCAGTTCTGGCCATGACTGTGAGTAGCTGAGCCTCTGCCAACTTGTGACCAGGGCTCATCCCTCTTAAAATTGCCCCAGAATGGTCCATCCAGAAAGCTCGTGTGTTCCTATAGGTGGGGCAAGAGCTGACTTGGGGGTAAAGAAGCTTGGAGCAGCAGGATGGGTGGATCATCTGCATCTCCAGGGATATTTATTTTTATTTTTAAAGGCTGTGTTCAATGTATGTACTTAATTGAGGATTTTTGCCTTATGCATTTTTAGTATTATTTGAATTAACAATGAGCATTCCATTTCACAACTAGCAAGTAAACATACGACTTTATTCTTATAAGTCGTGTCCTTTGAAACACCTGCCAGAACTCTTTAAATCCTAAAGAATGTTTGGAACTCTCCTCTATCATCCCTCTTATTGTTAAAAAAATTTCCTTCTTTGTCTAATAAAACATGGCTCATCCTAAAAAAAAACAAAAACTGCCCCAGAATATTTGTGCTGCCAGGTCTATTTGGGTTGTAGTGGCTTCCTTTGACTCTAGTGAGCACTTCTGGCCACATTAACCCTGAAAGACCACACAGATTCCCATCCTCTATCATCCTTTCTGTTGTATCATGTTCTACTCGGTGTCATTAACTGCACCTAGACAGGTGGCTCCAACAAGCTTCAGGAAGAATGAATGCTCATGGAGAGGACTTCTATTCCTATTCATATTCATAGCTTTTTTTTTTTTTTTTTTTTAAAAAACAAGGTCTCTCTCACCCTAGCTAGCATGTAGTGGCATGATTGTAGCTCACTGCAATCTTGAATTCCTGGGTTCAAGTGATCCTCCTGCCTCAGCCTTCCAAAATAGGTGGGAGCCACTGCACCTGACCATAGCTGCATTTTCAATCTTCTTTATCTTCCTGTAGTACTTGTGGAGAAATGGAATTTACTCGATTCAGACAGACTCCTAAGGCTTCTTGTTCTGTTAGTAACTGGTTGTGTGGTTCTGTGGTGCTGGCTATGTTACTACCTCACCTCTCAGCCTACAAAGTGGTGGATTAGATTTATTTGATCTCTAAGGTAAGTCCCTTTGAATTCTAAGTAACATATAGGTTTTATAAGCCACCTCTAAACATCCACCTGGGCCTTCCATTCATTTATATGTGTTGCTGTTAACCACTGAACCTCTGTTTTTTGCAGTTTTTGGCTGGGGCTGGGTTTGAACCCGCCACCTCCGGCATATGGAGCCGGCACCCTACTCCTTTGAGCCACAGGCACTGCCCACTGTTTTTTTTTTTTTTTAAGAGACACTTTGTTGCCCTCGGTAGAGTGCCGTGGCGTCACAGCTCACAGCAACCTCCAGCTCTTGGGCTTAGACGATTCTCTTGCCTCAGCCTCCCGAGTAGCTGGGACTACAGACGTCCGACACAACGTCCAGCTATTTTTTTGTTGCAGTTTGGCCCAGGCCAGGTTTGAACCTGCCACCCTGGTATATGGGGCTGGTGGCGCCCTACTCACTGAGTCACAGGTACCACCCATGAACATCTAAACGAAGTAGGGAGGCCAGAAAGAATGGGCTTCCCTGCAGTTTGATACCAATGATTTCTTCAAAAGCAGCAGTGTCACCAGGTGAGATGGCTCATGCCTGTAATCCTAGCACTCTGGTAGGCCAAGGCAGGTGGACTGCCTGAGCGCATGGGTTTGAGACCAGCCTGAGCAAGAGACCCTGTCTCTTAAAAAAAAAAATAGCCAGGCATGGCAAGCACCTGTAGTCCCAGATACTAAGGAGGCTCAGACAAGAGAATTGCTTAAGCCCAGGAGTTTGAGGTTGCTGTGAACTGTGACACCATGGCACTTTACTGAGGGCCACAAAGTGAGACCCTGTCTCAAAAAAAAAAAAAGCAGCAGTGTGAGAAGCAGCAAAAAAATTATGTTAGTGGGAATTGTGACTGAAATATCAAGGCGATTCCTATTGGATGTTTTGTTACTATTTCAGTTGATTAGACCTGTCTACTATAGTTTTGTGGATGGATGGCAACGGCACAGAAGGGGAAGAAAACAAGAAAAGCATCAGTGCTTAGGACAGTGGAGGCCCTAATAAAATAAGAATGAGCCTGATCGCACAAAATGACCTGAGTTAAAAACCAGCATAGAATGCTTGAAAGTCAGTTATTTTTTACTTTGAGTATAAGCAGATGTTCTAGGATTCATCTGAGAGCAGACAAAAGGGCCTCTAGGTTTCTTAAAGTGGATTTTCATGGCTCTTGGTGACTTCTTAGGGCTAAAAAACATGGCCACTACCAAGCAAGATGAGGAATAATTTTAAAGATGCTTACTTGGGGAAAAAACTGATATACTCATCTAAAGTGACAGTCCTCAGCTTTAAAAAAAAAAAAAAAGTGTTCCTTTTATATTTATTTATTTATTTATTTATTTATTGTCCTTTCTTCCTTTAGCAAGAAGGAAGAATTCCTTGCCGGTTGCTTCCCAAGTAGCTGGGATTACAGGTACCCGCCAAAACGCCCATAATCCTGGTAGTAGAGACGGGGTCTTTTACTCTGACTCACTCATGCTTATGCTGGTCTCGAACTCTGTGAGCACTGGAAATCCACCCCCCTTGGCCTCCCACAGCGCTGGGACTACAGGCATGAGCCACCACACCTGGCCTTTGTTCCTTTTATGTCAACTCAAAATTTTTAAATGAATGGCCAAAAAAAAATTTTTAATTTTGCTAAGTTTAGAATATGCTGTTTCCAATTACACACAGCCCACCTTGGAAAGGAACGACAATTATCCATCTGTAAGAGAAATGAGACAGATGCTGACTTTGGGGCACAACTGGGGCATAGAAGCAATCTTTTGTAGGATGATGGACCTGAAGAAGAAAAAAGAGGACAGCAGTGCCTTGAGGGCTTAATTCACATTGCAGCTTCAGGGGAAAAATCACCGGTCATCTTTGCCTTTGTATCCACAGTGTACTACCACTAAGTACAGCCCGAGAACAAACCACTGGGATGGCCGCTGCCCTCTCTTGAAATAGATGAAATTCTAGGGACATGTGCCACAAGAAAAAGGCTACAAAACCCCACAGCAGAAAATACATATTTATTATAAAATAATGTTTGTTTCATGATGAGAGTAGAAAAATAACACTATGAGCTACTAAAAAAAGCTCTGAAGCTTAGTCTCTTTGAGCAATGGGGTGAGAGGCTTTGCATCATTCTGGGAGTCCACCAACATGAGGCTCTACGGGCTCACACAGGACAGGTATGGCACAGAACATATTAGGGCATGTGGCTCAGGTCCTGCTGGAAGCCCAAGGAGCCTAGATGGTCCACACAAGATGCCCTGGCCATGACGATCAAAAAGGATAACTCGAGGTCAGCTGGGAATTGGTACTGAGAAGGCCCAGGATAGGGATAGCCTTGCCTCTCTCTAGTGCAGAAGAGTCTCTCGGGCTGATGGTCCAGGTGTAGAAGATGGTGCCCACTGGCCTTATGCTGAGTTGGTTGCCCAAATGTCTGTACTGCATCACCTTTCTCAGGAAAACTTGACCCACCAATCCTCACTGGTATGACACAAGTGCCAGAAGTGTGTGTAGTATCAGCCTGATGGACTGCTGGCTGAAATTTCTGCACGTCAAATCCTGTCCATACTGATGGCAGAAAGAAAGAAAGAAAATGTTAAAAGACCTGTGAATTAGAGCAGCTGGCCTGAACTGTTCTATATTCCAAGCTCTTTGGCTCCAAAGAACAAGGAGAATATCTTCCCTAAGTGGGAAATTTTCTACCTACACTAAACAAGAAAGGCAGTCCCACAGACACCCCTTATCCCCTCCAGGAAAAAAGTATTCTAGATCCTTTAGGCTTTAGAACATGAGTCCCTCCCTGGGATAGGAACTCAACCCTCCAAGGATAGGAAATGGTCCCTCAGCAGCAGTACCTGAAGAAAGCAGCCAGGGTGAGCACCTCAAGTAGCAGCTCTGAGCCACAGAAGAAGAGCAAGATGCCGTTCATGATGGCTTCTAGGCGGAGCACGTAGGTCTGTAGAAGCAGGTAGTAGGAGGCCATCACAGCAGATGGGAAGGTCAAAGCCATGCTAATGCCAAGTGGCATCTTTCGCTGGCAGAGGTTTCCCTTTGTACCTGTCAGACATAGCCTATGGAGTCACCTCCCTGTTTTCCCTGGTCTCAGAAGCTGGTGACAGCTCGGCGCTTGTAGGTCAGTGGTTAGGGTGATGGCCACATATATTAGAGCTGGCGGGTTTGAACCCAACCTGCTAAACAACAGTGACAACCACTACCACAACAACAAAAAATAGCCGGGCATTGTGGTGGGCATCTGTAGTCCCAGCTACTTGGGAGGCTGAGGGAAGAGAATTGCTTTAGCCCAAGAGTTTGAAGTTGCTGTGAGCTGTGACACCACAGCACTCTACCAAGGGCGACATAGTGAGATTCCTGTCTCAAACAAAAGACATGGGCTGGTGAGGCAGAGAATAACAATCCTGAATGGGAATGTACACATTTATAAGCGGGGTCCCACTCTACTAAAAATTTGAGGTGTTGGGGGAGTTATAAGATGGGAATCATTTACTCCAGAAGTCCTGCTTCCAGCCTGGCTCCCGCTGAAGGCACAAAGGGATCTTTATTTACAAAAAAAAAATCTGATTATACAAATAATACAATCATTGAAAACTTTACAACTAATATAGGAAATGATTTTAGAGAATATGAAAGTGGAAAGACTTCCATGACCCCACACCCTGAAGACAGTGTCATTATGGAATGATGTATACTGTTTCAAACTTTTTTGTATGTGTATGCTCATGTATTACTGTTTATTATTACAAAAAATATGTAGAATCATATTCTATACATACTGTTTTGCAACTTACTTTTTCCCAGAGACATTTTTCCATACATATGTGTATAATAATTACCTTAATTCTCTTTTAATGGTTATATATGATTCCACTGGATCAACACTTTTATTTAGCCTTGTATGACACAGATGTTTAGGTTGTTTCTAGAGTTTTGATAATTACAAAATTTGTGCCATTAAACATCTTCATATAGCTATCTCTGCATATCTGTAGATGTATTTGTTTTTCTAATCCAGTTTTAGAAGTGAAATTGTTGGGGCTAAAAGTACAAATTTTATATAATAATAACTATTACCAAAAAGGTTGTGCTAATTTATATTTCCAAAGAAGTATATAAATAACCTGTTCTTCACACTCTCTCTGATACTGGGTATTGTAAATATTTTTATCTTTGCCAATCTGATAGGTGGAAAGAGTTACCTTATTATTTCAATTTCCTTTAAAAAAAGAAAAGAAACAAAACACAGGGTCTCACTCTTATTCAGGCTGGTCCTGAACTCCTAGCCTCAAGCGAGTCTCCTGCCGTGGCCTCCTCCAAGTGCTAGGATTATAGGTATGAGCCACCATGCCCAGCCTAAATTTACTTTTTGTTAGTGAGTTTGGGTATCTTTTTTTTTTATTATTATTTCAGGTTAATGTGAGGGTACAAACAACTAGGTTACAATGTTTGCATTTGTTAGGAAGAGTCCCTCTTGGGTCCTGCACCCAAAAGGTATACCACATACCTTTACACTATGCTTATTAAGTGGGAGTAAACCAATCCCAAGTTTGGGTACCGTGTCAAGTTTACTGGTTCTCTGTACTTATTTTTTTTTACAACCTGCCTATATTAGTGTCCGTTACCAGTTTTTAAAATTACTTTGTCTTTTCCTTAGTGATTTGTGTGAGTCTTCTTTATACTTTCTTATATGTGTTGCAAGTAATTTTTCAGAGGAGTAGAAGAGATATTAGTGCAGATCTGTGCAGGCATCCACCACCTGCCCTGGACATAGAGTTACAACTGCATTTATCTCCCAAGCAAACTAACGGGAGGAACTATACCCTCTTGCAGCAGAGAGGCAATTGGGAAGGAGTTATCTAATATCCTATGCTAATGCCCACCTCTAGCACTATCAAGCAACAATCAGGTTGCCTGACCCAAAAAATAAAGCAGCAACTTAAAAGAGGGAGTAATGGGATATACCACCAGATCCAATCTCTAATAGTGAACCTAGGTCATGTACTTTTCTTAATCAAGTTACAGATACCAGCTTGTTTCATAAGGAATGGAAATACTCTCTGGACAACACTCACCAAAAAACAGTCGAATGACTTCAATTCCAAGATAAAGGAAGAGCATCACCACATCTAGCACTAAGTTGGCCGTTGGATATGGTAGCAGAAGACCTGCCAATACATAAGCCAGAGTCTGCAAACAGCATACATCACCCACAAGAACTGCTGCACTTGGGAATAAAAGAGGACATGAGCCTCAGCTTTCCATGAACTAGTTAGTGAGAAATGGGCAATATTACAGCTGCTGGATATATTAACCCATTCTGCAACTACCTCTGGTAGAGGCAGGTTCATTATCACCGTGTTTTACTCCAAACTCCAAAAGTCTGTGGGGACTCCACTCTTCAAAATGATTGGATGTGCATGTGTACAGGACACTAAAAAGTTTCTGAGTGTCACCAATGGGCTTAAAGTGGAGTTTGGCAAAAACAAGCGATGTAGGAAGAGCCACAACAGAGAAGCTTGTCTTTCCCCAGCACAAGAGATTCTGGCTGAGGGGCTTCCTACAAACTCATTCTCAAAGAAGCCACCTGATGAAGAGATTTCTGCTTGTACTGAAAAAGAACTGCAGAGGGTAGAAAAGAAGGTAAAAAAAGAAGGTTCTTGGTGAGAGGTGGCTCTGGGCTGAAGTGGGGAAGGGATGTTGGGGCCTTACCTTTATACAGAAATATGAAGAGTTCCAGCAGGAAATAGGTAGCATAATACCACCCGTTCAGAAAGAACAGGATTTCCAGAGGCGTGGAGGACAACCGTTTACCTGAAAAGAGCACAGAGAAGTGGGACCGGAGGGAGCACTATTTGATCTCTACTCCTTGCACGGTGCAGTGTCTAACTTGGAGAAAACACAAGGGCGCAGCTAGTAGGACCCGCCACTTCTCTGATTGCTGATATTGAGGTGGCGAGGGATCAGGGGTGGACGCAAAAGGGGCTTCCTTCACTCCCCTTCTTTCCCGGGAATCACCGTCTAACTCGACCCTTTCGGCCTCGGGGGGGACAGTCAAGCGGTAACTCGGAGGATATCACAGCTGAAAGGTTCCTCGGAGATCCAACCCCGCCACTCGCTGGGAGGGGAAGCAGAGCTCAGAAACCAGCATTGGCCCGTTCGATGCCAACCTAGGCCCAGCCGAGCACTGGGGGGTATCTGAGACCCGCACCTCGAGTCCCGAGCACCCAGGGTGGGCGGGGCAGCGGAACCCCGCTCTGGGCTGAGGAGCAGCGATGTTCCCGACACTCGAGGGCAGAGGGTTGCTGTCGAGTTCTGGGGCAGGGGAGCGCCGAAGGGATAGGGGCCAGCGACTCACACACCTCCGGAACCTCACCTCGCGGCGCCATCTTCAGTCCCCATGGAAACCGCGTACGCGGCTACAGCCGCTCCCGGAGCAGCGAGGCGCTGCCGGAAGCCGGGACGGAGCGGCCCGGGCTTCGGGGCCCCTCTCCCCGCCCGCCAGACTCTATGGTCACCTGGGCGGGGGCGATCTCACCGCGGCCCTCGCGTGGGCTTGGCTCGGATGTCCCTTGTCTCAACCTAGGGGAGAAGAGTGGCCACCCATGAAGCCGCCGTCCGCAGGACCCCAGGGGCCGCTCTCGGGCTCCCTCTCCCCCGGGTCACAGACGTTGGACAGAAGTGGCCAGTTGTGGCCGTGTGACCAGCCGATTGGCCTATAGACGCTACTCCCACAGTTCTCCTTTCCTTTTTCTTTTCTTTCTCTTTTTATTTTTTTGACACAGTGTCTCACTTTGTCACCCTCAGTGGAGTGCTGCGGCATCATAGCTCACAGCAACCTCAAACTCTTGGGCTCAAGCGATTCTCTTGCCTCAGCCTCCCGAGTAGCTGGGACTACAGGTGCAGCCACAACGCCCGATTATTTTTTTAGAGACGAGGTCTCGCTCTGGCTCAGGCTGGTCTCAAACTCATGAGCTCGGGCGATCCACCCGCCTCAACCTGCCAGAGTGCTAGGATTACAGGTGTCAGCCACCGCCCTGGCCTCAGTTCTCTTTTTCGTCTGAAAATGAGAAATGGTTCTCTGCAAATGCCGGTGGGGGTTAGCACCGCAGAATTAAGAGACCAAAATGAGTCGGAAACAAGAGCCTCCTTTCCGGGGGCACAAATGAATAAAGACCAGAGAAGGGTAAACGTGATCACCACGTGACCCATTAAGTGCCGTGGGCGTAGAGAGGGCACAGTCTTCCCAGGTGGGAAGCTGAAGGAAGTTTCTTGTGACCTGGGCTCTGAAGCTTGATGTTAGAGCAGTGAAAGCCTGTGGCTGCCGGCAGGGGAGTGCAAAGGACAGGGGCTTTGACAGAGAGACTGCCCTCCCCTGTCTGTCAGGGTAAATGAGCCAGTAAGCAGCTGGCATGCTCAAACTAGGTAATTTGAGGAGAGTGACTAACCTTTAAAGTACTATACCCCTGGCCAGTGGGGCAGGATGTCCTAAAAGAGAAGACACAGAAGCAAATCCTTGAGCCTGGACAGAGCAGTGGGTGTGTAGAAGGCTCCCTAGTGGGAGTTAGACAACCAGCCTGACCTCCACCTCCTCCCTTTTCTCTACTCTGTGCCTCTTTTCAGCAGAACTTAAAGACAAGCTGGGCGGGCGGGGGGTGGGGGGCAGGAACTCCTTAAATGCCTTTCTTCAGGGCCAGTCTAACACAGCTCTGAGCAAGGAGGAGAAGGTGAAAAGGGCTCCTGATCCTGCACCCCCTTCTCCACTGCCTGCTAGACATCAGATATCAGACAAGCTCCTGCACTGACCTTCAGATGTAAGGAAGGTGGGCCAACTGCTTGTTTATGTAAAGTTTGGGCGGCAACATTGCCATGCCCACTTACATATTGTTCGTTGCTGCTTTCATGCCATAGTAGTGAAGTTGAGTAGTCGAAGCAGAGACCATGTGGCCCATGGCCTTAACTACCTGCTGGCCCTTTAGGAAAAAGGCCACTGACCTTGTCAGAGGATGCCAAAATTAGACAGTACAGCAAACAGCAGGAACAACAGCATGGCAGCCTGGTTTCCCTATCTCAAAGTCCTATGTGTGATAAAATGAGCCCAGATGGTGACACACGAGTTATGCCACAGCTGAGGAACCCGGGGCCAAGGGTTTAGCCCCTGTTTTATTAAGCAGCAAATAAAGCCAGACATTTTTCACTGGGGAAAGAGAAATTACAAGGTAGTAACACTGTGGTTGTCTTAGCCTTCTTAATTACCTATGTGCTCATTATCAAGGAACTGTCTTTTTTAGTTTTTCTTCCACTTTTCTATCTTCTTTCTTTCTTTCTTTTTTTTTTTTTTTTGAGACAGGGTTTCACTTTTTTGCCCTTGATAGAGTCCCGTGGCATCACAACTCACAGCAACCTCAAACTCCTAGGCTCAAGCGATCTTCTTGCCTCAACCTCCTGAGTAGCTGGGACTACAGGTGCCTGCCACAATGCCCAGCTATTTTTAGAGACCGGGGTCTCACTCTTGCTCAGGCTGGTCTTGAACCCATGTGCTCAGCAATCCACCTGCCTCAGTGTTTCTATTTTTCTTCTCTTCTCTTCTTGTCTCTTCTCTTCTCTTTTCCCTCCTCTCCCCTCCCCTCCCTTCCTCTCCCCTCCCCTCTCCTCCCCTCCCCTCTCCTCTCCTCTTTCCTTTTCTTTTCTTCCTTTCCTTTCCTTTCCCTTCCCTTCCCCTTCCTCCCTTTCTTTTCTTTCTTTCCTTTTCCTTCTTCTTTCTTTCTTTCTCTCTCCTTCCTTTCTTTCTTTTTCTTTCCTTTCACATAGTCTCACTATGTTGCTCCAGGCTAGAGTGCCATAGTGTCATACCTCAGGATCCCGCCACAACGCCCAGCTAGTTTTTCTATTTTTAGTAGAGATGGGATCTCGCTTTTGCTCAGGTCAGGCTTGAACTCCTGAACGCAAGCAATCCACCTGTCTGGCCTCTCAGAGTGCTAGGATTACAGGTGTGAACAACTACACCTGGCCTGATCTGGGAACTGTCAGTTTAGCACAGTCAGTTAAAGCATGCAGAGATGCTTAGGGCACATGGCCAACTGTCTGTTCCAACATCTGGTAACCTTGCTAATTGGCTTTTGTAGATTCTTTTGGCTATTCTTATGTGTAATCACATCATCAGCAAATAAAGCTGTTTTTACTTCTTTCATCTCAATCCCTATAACTTCAATTTCTTTTTCCTGCCTTATTGCACTGGCTAGGAATTTCAGTATACTTCTGAAAAGAAGTGGTGCTACTAGGGATTCTTGTTTTGTTCCTACCTCAGGAGGAAGTATTCAGTATTTCACCATTAATGTGTTACCTATGGATTATTTTCTTTTTTGAGACAACATCTCACTCTGTCACCCTGGGTAGAGTGCTGTGGCTATAGCTTATAGCAACCCTAAACTCTTACTCTCAAGAAATCCTCTTGCCACAGTTTTTCTATTTCTAGTAGAGATGGGGTCTCACTCTTGCTCAGGCTGAATTCCTGAGCTCAGACAATTCGCATGTCTTGGCCTCCCAGAGTGCTAGGATTACAGGCATGAGCTATTGTGCCTGGCCAGGTATAGATTTTTCTCTAGACACTTTTTATGAGGTTAAGAAAGTCCCTTGTTTTCCTAGTTTGCTAAAAGATTTAAGATATATTTTATTAAGTGCTTTTTTTGTATCTATTGAAATGACCATATGATTTTTGCCCTTTATTCTGCAAATATGATGAATTATATTGATTTTCAAAGGCATAACCAACTTTGTCTTCCTGGAAATAAACCTATTTAGTTATGGCATTTGGCTCATTGAGTAGGGCGCCAGCCCCAAATACTGAAGGTGGCGGGTTCAAAATCGGCCTCGGCTGAACTGCAAAACAGAAAAATAGCCGGGCATTGTGGCAGGCACCTATAGTCCCAGCTACTCGGGAGGCTGAGGCAAGAGAATCGCCTAAGCCCATGAGCTGGAGGTTGCTGTGAGATGTGTGACTCCATGGCACTCTACTGAGGGCGATAAAGTGAGACTCTGTCTCTACAAAAAATAAATAAATAAATAAAATAAAATAATATAAAAATAAAAAGAGTTAACATAGGCCTGAGACTGCTATTCTTTTATTTGTTAAAGTTGGGTTTTGACTGGCATCTAGGAACTTGATTGATTTTGGAAGGGTTTCCACTAAACCAAAGTGGCACATTATACTTAAACATTTATAGAATGTGGCTTACACTGAACACCTATTTTCCTTGTGGGAATCTTTAGAGGGGGCCTATATGTGATCATCTCCCAATAAAAACCTTGGACACTGAGTCTCTAATGAGATTCCCTGGTAGACAGGAAAAAAAAAGACCTTTCTTCTTTTCTTTTTCTTTGTCTACTTTTTTTTTTTTTTAAACAGAGTCTTGCTCTGTCCCCCTGTTTAGAGTGCAGTGGTGTGATCATAATTAACTGCAACCTCAAACTCCTGGGCTCAAGCAATTCTGCCTCACCCTCCCAAGTAGCTAGGGCTACAGGCACACACCACCATGCAACTAATTTTTCTAGTTTTTGTAGAGATAAGGTTTAGCTCTTTTTCAGGCTGGTCTGGAACTCCTGAGCTCAAGTGATCCTCCCTCAGTGCTAGGATTACAGACCTGAGCTACCGCTCCTGGCTGACAACATTTCGCATATGTTATAAACAAATTGTCGCTGGAGCATATCTTGTGTGATTCCACTGGGTGACAACTCTTAGAAGCTTGCCCCTCATTTCCTATGAACGTCACCGCAGGTCCCTTTTCCCTTAGTTGACCTTGCTTTGTGTTCTTTCACTGTAATGAATCATAGCCATGACTTTAACTGGATGCTGAGTCCTGTGAGTCCTCATAGCAAATCATCAAACCTAGGTATGGTCCTAGGGATCCTCAACACAGATATATTATCCTTTTTGTTTTGGATTTTATTTTCTAATTTTGTTAAGATTTGTGCATATGTTCATGAGACATACTGGCCTGTAATTTTACTTTCATGGAAATACCTGTCACATTGGGTATCAAGGTTAAGCTGACTTCATAAAAGGAAGTAAGGAGTGTTTCTTCTTTTTCTTTTTCTGGAAGAGATGTGTGAGGTAGGCTATAGTTCTTTAAACACTTGGAAGAATTCACTGATGGATGAAGCCATCTAAACCTGAAATTTTTGGCTCGGTGCCTGTGGCTCAACAGGCTAAGGTGCCAGCCACGTACACCTGAGCTGGCGGGTTCAAATCCAGCTTGGGCCCGCCAAACAACAATAGTGGCTGCAACCAAAAAATGGCCGGGCGTTGTGGCGGGCGCCTGTAGTCCCAGCTACTTGGGAGGCAGAGGCAAAAGACTCACTTGAGCCCAGGAATTGGAGGTTGCTGTGAGATGTGATGCCACAGCACTCTATCCAGGGTGACAGCTTGAGGCTCTGTCTCAAAAAAAAAAAAAAAAACAACTAAATTCTTTCTATTATATAAGACCCTTCAGATTCTCAGATTCTTCAATAACATTTGGGTAAATCTGTATTTTTCACATATTTTCTCATTTTGTATACATTTCCTAATGTATTGGTATGAAGTTTTCCACAACATTCCTCACTTTTTTTTTTTTTTTTAAATATCATATAGCACCTATGGCTCAAAGGAGTAGGGCGCCGGCCCTATAACCAGAGGTGGTGGGTTCAAACCCGGCCCTGGCCCCCCAAAAGAAAAAACCTGCAAAAAAATAATATACCATATTAGAATCCTTCATATAAAGGAAAGGGCATGGCTTGGCACCCGGAGTTCAGTGGTTAGGGTGCTGGCCACATACCCCGGGGCTGGAGGGTTTGGGCCTGTTAAAACCACAATGCCAACTACAACAACAATAACAAAAAATAGCCAGGTGTTGTGGTGGGCACCTGTAGTCCCAGCTACCTGGGAGGCTGAGGCAAGAGAATTGCTAAACACCAAGAGTTTGAGGTTGCTGTGAGCTGTGATGCCACAGCACTCTACTGAGGGTGACACAGTGAGACTATGTCTCAGAAAAAAAAATAATAATAAAGATAAAGGAAAGGGCATGGCTCTCCACCTCAGCCTGAAAGTCATCAGTAAAAATCAGTTTCTATAAATTGCAGCCAAGTCCCCAAGGGAGTACATTCTAAACTTTAGGCCTTTGGCACTGGGGTTAGTGCAGACTCTGTGAAGGGGCATTGCTCCTGGCTGGGCTTCCAGAGCTCTTATTATTTATTCAAGGACAACATACCAATGTGTGTCTTAAAATTCCATCATGGCACTGCGAGGATCAGAAGCTTGTGAAGAAACCAAGCACAGGCTAGAGCAACTCAAGCTGAGTTCCCCTGACCTGAGCTAGGTCAGTTCCAAACAGTGGCATCAGGTAGACATCAGAAACTCCTCTACAACAATTATGGTCATTCACCTAGCTCAGCCATGACCTGCAGTGCCTTCCCCAAGTTGGCCCTGAGGTACTTGTACACTGACTGCTGTGCAAAGGAGATGTAGAGGCCTGTGGCTTCCCTTGCTCAATGGAAGGCTTGGCAAAGGCACCAAGCAGCCACCAGGGAACCCATGCTCACTGCTGACCAGCCCACCACCCAAAGAGAGCCTCCTCATGTTTTTTAATGCTTGTAGAATCTGCAGTGATGTCCCCCTTTTCCTTCCCAATAGCTTTAATTTCTTTCTCTCTTGATATTTTTGATAGGTGTTTACAAATTTTAGTAATGTTTTTAAACACAGGTTCTGAAACCAGGCAGGATGGCTCACACATGTAATCCTAGTACTTTGGGAGTCCTAGGCAGGAGAATCTCTTGAGCTCAGTTGGAGACCAGCCTGCACAAAGTGACACCCCCATCTCTATTAAAAATAGAAAAAAGACCACGCAAGGTGGCTCATGCCGGTAATCTTAGCCCTCTGGGAGGCCGAGGTGGGTGGATCGCTTGAGCTCAGTAGTTGAAGCAAGAAGATCACTTGAACCCAAGAGTCTGAGGTTGCAGTGAGCTATGAGGCCATGGTACTCTACCAAGGGCAACCAAGTGAGACTCTGTCTCAAAAAAAAAAAAAAATTAGCCAGGCATGGTGGGCACCTGTAGTCCCAGCTACTTGGTAGGCTGAGGCAGGGGGATAGCTGGACCCCAGAAGTTTGAGGTTGCTGTGAGCTGGGCTGAAACCATGGCGCTCTAGCCTGGGTGACAGAGTGAGACTGTCTCAAGAAAACAAACAAACAAACAAAAAACAGCTTCTGACTTTGTTGTTTTCACTTTATTTTCTATTTTATAGATTCCTACACGTCATCATTTCCTTCCTTCTACTTTCTTCAGGTTTCGCTTGGTGTACTTTTTAAAATGGAAACTTCCATCATACATTTTTAGCCTTTGTTCTTTTCTAATATGTGTATTTTAAGGATGTCAAATTTCCCTCAGTCAGATAGAGGAAGTTCCCTTCTATTTTTAGTTTGCAAAGAATTTTTGTCATGATTGGGTGTTGAATTTCGTCATAGCTAGGACTAGTAAGTAATCACATATTTTTTTCTCCTTTATTGATTTGGTGAATTTCACACATTTTTATTTTATTTATGTATTTATTTTATTTATTTTGAAACAGAGTCTTACTCTGTCACCCTGGCCAGAGTGCCATAACATCATCGTAGCTCACAGCAACCTCAAACTCCTGGACTCAAGTGATTCTCCTGCCTCAGCCTCTGAGTAACTGGGACTATAGGCACCTGCTACCATATCCAGCTAGTTTTTCCATTTTTAGTAGAGGCGGATGTCTCTCTTGCTCAGGTTGGTCTCAAACTTGATAGCTCAAGCAATCCACCTGCCTCAGCCTCCCAGAGTGCTAGGATAACAAAGGTAATATTAATTTTTAGATGTAGGGGGCGGGTGAGGTGGCTCATGCCTGCAAGCCTAGCACTCTGGGAGGTCAAGATGGGAGGATCACTTGGGCTCAGAGTCTGAGACCCACCTGAGAAAGAGTGAGACCCTGTCTATACCAGAAAAAAGGAAAGAAAAAAACAAAAAAACTAGGCAGGCGTGATGGTGGGCACCAGTAGTCATAGCTACTTGGAAGGCTGAGGTAGAAGGATTGCTGGAATCCAAGAGTTTGAGGTTGCTGTGAGCTAGGTTAACACCACAAGCACTCTGCCCAGGGTGACAGAGTAAGACTCTGTTTCAAAATAAATAAAATAAATACATAAATAAAATAAAAATGTGTGAAATTCACCAAATCAATAAAGGAGAAAAAAATATGTG